>OMKL01153538.1:0-17631 GCA_900302295.1 Parasudis fraserbrunneri | reverse complement strand
TTTAAAAAAAAAAAAAAAGATGTGAAAATGTTAAAGGTTTGTCATCTGTGACACATTTTTATAGCTTTATTATGCTGATTGTTAACATTACAGAATATATAGTATATTAAAAAAATCAAGTCATACATGACCAGGGCAACACTGCTGGCACCAAAGACTTCAGTAATAACTAAAACCTCCTAATAGCAACAGTAACAAACTCTGCATTTTTAATTAATTGTTAATAAGTCTCTCACAGCGCTGGGAGGAATTCATCCTTACAGATTTGTTTAATCCTTCCTTTACAATGCAGTGCTCGTACCAAGTTCTCAAAATGCATCCCACTGGGCCTTTGCTCCCATAGCAGATTCTAAGCCACAGTACTCGAGTGGAATATTGGAATATTAAGTTTGTGCTGTGATGTTTTATCTCTATTGTTGTGATTCCCTAAATGTTCACATTTTAAGCCATGAAACAAGTTTTAAACTATCACCACCACACCATTTATGAAAAGCATTTTTTTTTCTTAAGTTATCCTTCAAGTTATCCAGTATGTTGCACTATTTCGTGGGTTTCTCCTTGTTAATTTCCCCATAGCTATCAATACATTGGTCAGATTCAAGTCGATAAAAAGTGCACCATGTTTAACTAAAAGTGGCATGAAAGTGACAGCTTGGGGTTTGGTTAGTAAGATCATCTCATTTCCATTATATGTTCCATAATATCCAAGAAGCTTTTAGGAGACAGAGTTGTTTGATAGCTTATATTTTGGATATTCAGTGGGCTGTCCCACTAGCCAGATATTCAGCTATGGGAGAAAAAACCCTTTGGGATGTATTGCAGGAACCTGGAGCAAACCCTACATAATGAAACCAGGATAAAAATGTTCAAGGATGAATTTCTCTGAGTAACACAGAGCACCTACAGTAGGTTTCAGCGTTTATTTCAGGGCTTGTACAGACTGGAGCGTTGCTCCATTACTTCACATTAGTTTATTGACGAACTAGCCGGAGCTGTGGGTATTCACTATGAAGAACAGCATGGATTGCTGAGAGAGGACTCTACCGATCAACATTATTGGTAAGTACGAAATAAGGCAAGGAGTAAAAAATTCTTACCCTTTATTTACTGAAGTCTTAGGTGCCAATAATTTATTTGTAATGTTGACAATGAGATTAATGAAGCTACGGTGCTGTTTGTATTCAATACAATATATAGGCTATTCAATTTCGGTCACCTGCCGCACCAGGACACCTTAAAACAGAGCAATACTAACCAAACCTCAATAGTCCCTGGTCAAATATATGTAATATGATTTTTAGGTTGCATGTGTTGAGCACTACCAATACCTTTGTAGGATAACAGACAATAATAGATGTGCTGAAAAGGGAATTGTACTGCAGACACATTGGAAATGTTTGAGAAGCATGGGCCTGACCTCTTCAGATTGTGCAGTCAGCATTTAATAAAAAGGTCCAGGTGTGTCTCCAGTTCTCTCCTTTAAATCTTAAGATTATATTGCAGTAAAACAACAACCAAGTGCCAAAATCAAAACCAAAAGGCCTTAATTGCTTTGTGATGTTTTTATTTGAAAATTATTTTATTTCTTACTTTTTTACTTCCTGGATTACATTTTGACATTAGATTTCTTTAAAAAGTCACCAAAACTGTTAATCTAACAACTGCTGTTAAGAGTCGCAGTACATTTCAAACAAAGTATGACTTTGAATCACATGTATAATGACACAGTAATGACTCAACATAGGCAGGTTAGAGGTAGGAGAGAAATGGTATTTTCCATTAAAATGCTTTCTTTATTAGATGTGTAAGTGCATGTGGATTATAAGTATATGCATGTTTCCTTAGATACCAGAGCTGAAAGAAGATATCTGTATCCCTGATTATTGCTGTCTTGGTGAGGGAGATGAAGATGATATCACTATCAATGCGTGGTTTGGGCCAGGGGGCACAGTGTCCCCCCTTCACCAAGATCCTCAACAGAACTTCCTGGCACAGGTGATCAAAACTGATGTATACATCATGGACCCAGTTGCCGTCAAAACACTTGTCATGCAAGTCTGGTTTGTTGACCTCAAGGAATTTCTTTATTTACTTATCAGGTGGTTGGAAGTAAATACGTTCGGCTGTATTCCCCAGAGCACACCGAGAAGCTCTACCCTCATCAGTCACAGCTCCTTCACAACACCAGTCAGGTGAGATTGAAATGCCATAAAGATGTTACACATGCTATGTGCGCAGTTGCATAAAACAACTGACGTTTCTACCTTGAATGTCTCAGTTATTGTTTCATGATATAACGTAACAGTGTTCCTGTAGTTGAAAGGTAAGAAATTCAGAAAAGGAGTTTTATGCAACTGCTTTATTTTAAATGTCCCATAAATCTGGAAAATGGGTTTTGCAAAGTCTTGGTGTGGATTTAGCAGTCTGCAATGTTATTTAAGCACTGGGGGGAAAATTACATAAATTAGGTACTCCTTGATGTTTGGGCAGGGTTGTTACCTGAAAGAAGTTTTCAGATTAAACAAGCCAGTCAAGCCTTTATGATGTCATACCCAGGGCACAAACAATCAATTATCGGTCCTTTTTGGAGCCAGGAACACTGCCTACCTAATCTATTGCCCAGTTTGTAAAGGTTGTTGATTTTTGGATATGGGGTAGCCAATCAGGGAAGGGAATAATGAATTTAAAATTTGGTGGAGCCAGGAACACTGCCCACCTAATCTACTGTCCAGTTTGTAAAGGTTGTTGATTTTTGGATGTGGGGTAGCCAATCAGGGAAGGGAATAATGAATTTACAATTTGGTGTGCTGCACCTACCAAAAATGGCCTGTTGAATACATGGGAATGAAAGAGGTGCTGGAAAATAATTAAAATTAGATTTAGACTAGTTTCTTTGGAAAAAACATAACTAACATGTTTCACAGATTCACTGAACTCTTATAAAATTGTTGAAAAGATAAAAAAATACATACTTTAAGTGACTCTTAAAATATAACTATTTGACACTTACAAAATAATTATAAGTGGAACCTTAGCTGAACTGGTTATATGCAACTGGGTGCTGTCCTGCAAATGTATACAGTATTTCTTGTAACAAGGATTCCTTCATTGCAGGTGGAGGTGGAAAACCCAGACCAGGAACAGTTCCCAGAGTTTGTCAAGGCTCCATATCTAGAATGTGTTCTGCAGCCTGGCGATGTCCTGTTCATCCCTGTCCAGCACTGGCATTATGTGCGCTCCTTAGAGCTCAGCTTCTCTGTGAGCTTCTGGTGGTCATGATGACACAATGATTTCCATACAAATAGAATGGTATTGTTTGTTTTGGTCAGTATAATTCATCATTGCGATGAACATGGGCATCGCACTTTTTCCCAGAACTAATTTATGAAATGACACCGATTGCCTGAAGTAGTTACAGTTCATGCAGCCTCAAGGCCATTGCTGTCACTTCATGAAAGTAGTTCTGGGAAAATGTATGATGACCGTGTTCATCACGTTGATGAATTATACTGACCAAAGCAAACAGTACGGCTATGTGACTTGTTTTAACAGTTTTTGACAACAATGGAGCACTATGACTTTTGGATATGAGCAATAATCTGGTGTTGGCTGGATGGACCATACTTGTAAGAAGAAATGCATTGTAGGTTTTGGTCTTTTCATAGGCTATGTTGACAATAAGAAAATTATTAAATTACACTGGTCTAATCCTTTGAGTTTTTTGTTGCTAAAATTGTCCACCGATTCCAAAGGTATTGGCTTGGCTTTGGACTGCATTGCTAATGCAAATGTAGTTATCAGAAATTATGGGAAAACCACTCAACTTGCACACCTTTGATCCATAAAAAATGAAAACACTCCTGACTGAACGATCAATTTTCAAACTTATGAATGTGATAATTTAATTTTGTGGAAAGCTACCTGCATAAAGAAAATAAATGAGTGAGCAGTTGCTAATTTGGGTGCTAATTTCTTCCTGCATATAAAGAGTTTTTACGCATTTAATTTGATAGGGCATGTTTTTTTTCAAATTGGCATATTTAATTGTGTTCTCAAATTATTCATACAAATGCTCTCAGATGTTGGGGGGATTAACATAATTTATTCAAATAGGGCAAGATTTAATCACCCAATGAACCACAGATTATGTAAACACAGTATTCTATTTAAACTGAGCAGGTGTCACGTAAATTAATTAATCCCCTAAAACTAAGATACCATGGTTAGGTCCACAACTCTAGTCACTCATGAACCAAAAAGGATTATTTAAAAATCCAGACATTTTAAAGGCCCAATATTTAACCATAATGGGTCCATTTCAATCACATTCCCTCACTTGGCTCCATGGAGTGCAGTTGAAGGTGAGGTGGTCAGTACAGTGTTAAATGAAGTTGGTCTGGGCCAGCTCATTTGATCAACATTTGACTCAATAATGCAGTGAACTAAAGTAGCCCATTAGTTAATTCAGGGGCAGAGGGCGGCGAGGAGTTAAACAAACATTTTGCGGAAAAACTTGTTTTGTGTTTCAGCCATATTTCACCTTCTGCAGGCCATGTACATTTTGCTGTATCTGATAAAAGTCAAAGAGGACCTTATTCAAGTTAATGTATTTCTACCGGCTACACTGCTGAAGTATTTCCCTGTTTATATTAACTTACATCAAAGTTCAGAGGTGGAGGCAGATATAAACATGTTACTCTTATAGGCCTATGAATATATGTGAATAATCTCAACGTATTGGAAAGTGTTGGAAACATGTTGACAGTCTGTAATTATGTCTTATCTCTGTCCTGTTTGCTTGCTCTCAGTACTGCAAATAATATACACAATGGGGCTAATTAGCTATTGCAATTGTTGATTGGCTATGTCTTCAAAAGAACTTCACAGCCTGATTAAATCTGCCCTGTGAGCTGCACCAGCACACATATTCACCTGAATTTTACCCACAAAATACAGAACATATAAAAATGAAGTTGACCAGTGTCTGTGAGGTGGAGCTGTCCCATGCCCTTTACAAAATGAATCACAGCTGAAGCTACTAATATGTTCTGCTCTATTTAGGTGTGCCAGTGCGGTAGCATGGACAATACCAATGAAGTAATGTTAGCAATATAATTTTGTTTAAGTATAAATAACAATCATCAATTCTCAATCTCTCGTTAGCCATGCTCACACACGGAAGCCTGTTTTGTTGTTGTGCCTCTAAAATCTCCTCACTGATCTTGATGGTGGTTCAGGGAGGCAAATCACACCCACACGGGCCAAACCAGGCATATGCCAGGTGGACCGACTGGACCCAAAGTGTGACTGTTGGGGTTCTTCATGTTTGTTTTTATCCAATACAGTTCTGTGAGTTAGTGCTATATTTTTCAGTTATAACCCCTGCACTTGTGTGTGGTTTGTTGACAAGTATGTGGCACAGTTGACGTAAGATAGCACAAACTGCTCAAATTATAATGCAATCAATACTCCATTACCAGTGAAGTACTGTGTGACCTCTGGAACCCCTTCTCTTGTACAAAGACCTCTGCTGCTCCTCTCTGATCAATGGCCTCCCTGTTATTTAGATAAATAAATATGGCATGTATAGATTAAATCCACCAGGCTTGTTTTGCAATACAAAATTGAGTGTTATGGTGCTTCAGATACAGGATGGAGGCTTACATTATTACTGCCTTGAGTTATTCAGTACGGAGTGGGAGAATCGGTCAAATCCATTGTTTGACACAACAAGCAATGCAGTCTTGGTCTTATTTATGTCATGAACAAGTGAAAAATATTGACAGAATTTTCATTTGCAAATAAAGATGATTGATCCATTTCAAACTTGATTACTCTGAGGATGTGACATTTATTTGCTACTTATTAGTATCAGTGGTGTTCTAACAAAAAAAACTCTTGTACTATCAAACTGTAGCCTACTGTGTCTTAGCACTGTAATTTGAGCATGTTTATTGGATTATACAAGCATAAAACAGGAAATATACTTGGAAATATCATCTACACTGCAAACGCAAAGCCCAATGTATAATTGAAGAGAAATATTTTATTTATAAAACGTTAAGACCATAAAAAACAAAGATGCTTTTGTAACTTACAACATTGACAGGGAAAATATACAAATGTAGAAAGATTGTAAAATATAATTTAGTTACCTTTTCCTAATACACTATGAATTAAGCAATAGCTGTTGAGCAACTCTAATAAAACTGATCAATCCTACTTTTATGAAATGACATGTTTACTCAACAAATAAATACTCAGTTTTGAAGAGACTGTTCATAACACTTTTCCTGTTGTACTCTTTTCTTTATCTTTCATTAAAGCGACAAGTATATTAACAGGCAAAGTTAACAGCATACAGTTAAAAAAAAACTAAACATTTATGTGATAGCCTACACAGCACATTTGTATCAGTGATTATAACTTGATAACAATCCTGAGCTGGATGCAATGCAGAAGACAAGATCAGATGAGTGGTTATTATCCACATCCTTCAGATACACTGCTAATGCTTGAGTGGTATAAATTATTATATTGTTGATTATCAAAATATTATTAGTCTGTAGTGCAAGATAATTTAAAAGTAGAACTGTAAAAATATTGTGCAAAGTATGATTCAAGACTTGAAATAGATAACCATAAAAACCCCTTTTGAAAATGAACAGCCAACATGCTTGCAGTGGCATGACCAATCCAAATAATTTGGACTGAATGCTATGTATTGCCCATAGGTAAACATCCTCTATTGTACTCAAATATGACTTTAAACAACACTTGAACTTACAGTCTTAGATAGCATTATATCATTTATCTCAAAACTTTAAAACAGACATGACCGTTTCTTTGTCTGAAGGTTTCAGTTCATCCTAAAAAGGACCTGTCCCACAGAACTGCCAGTGTTGAAATGGTGAGGGTGGTGGTCTAATATTCTTGCAGGTCCACAGAGAAGTTCTGCACCCTCTCCACCATGAAGAAGCACAGTGTTCCAGTGAAGCCCAGGATGACCATGAGCAGGAGCTGCCATGTCAACAGGAGGTAACCGCTGTAGAAGAAGGCTACGGCAGCAAAGATGGACTATAAGGGGAAATGAGAGAGCGAAAGATGCATTAAAAAACTTCATTGATATTGACTTTTATGGTGTAATTTAGCCAGAAGTAGACATTTCCCTAAAATCTGATAACCTGTAGCTTGCAGCGAAAGGTTCCCAAAGATGTTTTAAATGCAAGTGAAGAAGACCATGTGCTGGAGCATTCAGTTTTCTGCTACACACCTGCCACCTTGTAGTCAGGTGTCCATAAGAGCTACTGTTTGAATACCGTTACAAGTCCTAAAAGTTAATTTTGGTCCAATTCCCTTTTGAACCAGTTAAAGCAAGCAGAGTTATTTTTTGGGGGATCTGAGGATGATTGTCCTAACTTCACTCAGAGATTGACTTGCTAAGACCAACCCATCGCCACCCTCCTGATTATAATAAAGATTACACTGGCACAGGGCTAACCTTTGTCCTGTAGAGTAAGGACACACCAAAATACATACTCTTAATTCCTCAACCCCAACCTAACATATCCCACTGCTAATTTCAGTGTCATTGATTAGTTTTGACCTCTTTTTAATAGTTATTTTATCCTTCGCTTGATCATTCTTGACATAGCCGCATGGCTGTTGATGCGGTGTTGTTTGAGAGCTGAAGTGGTGCATTGCTGGTGACAACTACCCAATTTCCTCCAGGGGATTCATAAAGTCCTTATCTTATCATCTCAGGTAAATGTTTTAACATGCCAGAGATTATGAGTGAAGCAGAGTGAGGAGTGAAGTGGTGATCATTTACAGTAACTAGAGTGAGGAGTGTGTCTTCTAAGGTTGGGATGATCCACTACTCAAGTCCACAGTTAACTGCAAGTCTGCATTAATCCTGCCTTGGCATGATCTGATCTCCACCAGCGACAAGCAAGGCTTACAAAAGAGTAGGCCTGGGCCCGTGTTCACAAAGCCTCCCACAGTAGGAGTGTTGATCTGGGGTCGGTGGCCAGCGACAAGCAAGTCTTCTTCAGGGGCATTATTCTCCTGCATGAGTCTGACGCCTGAGGCCCTATCCAACCACGTGTTCTCCTTTAAGGGAGATGTTAACAATGTAGTTTGCACTCTTGACCCAAGGCTTACAAAAGAGTAGGCCTGGGCCCGTGTTCACAAAGCCTCCCAGAGTAGGAGTGTTGATCTGGGGTCAGTGGCCAGGAACACTTGCGTTCATGACCTCATTCAAATGAACAGACTGAAGCTGATTCTATAACAGGACTGTAACTTTTGAGAAGATTTGTGAATATGGACCCAGATGTGTTTGACATGAATAGGATTCATTATCCAACCTCTTTTCAAGTTTGAAATTGAATTAATTGAAAGTGAATTGATCCCTACACTGAAGCGAGCAAATTGAAATCTCAAAAATGGCTATATGCATTTAAAAACAACATAGGTCAGTCGGAAAAAGTGACCAATAAGAACTAATGTTTCCTTTCCTATGCTTCCTATGCATTTCATGACTGCATTTAGGATATTTTTTCCATGTGAAATTCACACATAACTGTCCATTTGTTTATTTAATGAACATAATTGGATAAAAATGTATTGTCAATGTTATTCTCTTTTTTCTTATAATGCTGAATAACCATAGATGTATAAGCCATACATCAAATTCCAGAACTGAGTAATGTCTTCGAAAACTTTTCAATGAATATATGTTCTTGTAAGCTTTTCACACCTTAGTACAGTTTCCTTTAGGTAACAGGTACACACACATTGTTTCATTCTTATTTAAGTTTTAAATTATGTTACCCTAGCAAAATTGCCCCAATCAGCTAATTTTAGCCCCATAATGTTTCTTATATCTAGCAGACACACATTTAAAAGAAACAAAAATGAGTTTTAGGCAATTGAATAAATCCCATATTTGAGTGATGTCTTAGGTTACGATTACGTTTACTAAGGCAAATTAAAATCATGCTTATAGAAATGTCACTTAACTGTTTTTTCAAATACACCTTAGCGGCTGATTGGTTCATTTCTCTGACATCAATTAAATGTTTTTAGAGAGAGAGAGAAAAAGATCATATTCACTGGTGATTTTTCATCAGTTTCATCATTGGGAGTGTGGAGCAACACCAGAACAGAGCAAAGATGAGGAGAATGAGGGAGGATAAACATAGTTACATTTCTACAAAACACCAGAATATACAGGCTGGGATAACGCAATAATACTCCCAATGGTGAATATATATATATATTTTTTTATATTAGACAACAACGTTGCACTTCATCTTCACTCGGCTCTGCAGCTCATGTCTGCTACGTGCCCACTCGAGATTACCTGGATGAATTTGAAGATGGCAAAAGCAGGCGCGCTTTGCTCAGCATAAACACGCCCCAAGATGCTGTACAGCTGAGTGTTGAAACAGCTGTCGCCGAGTCCAAGCAAGAAGCTACACAGCATGGCTATGGACACACTAAAAAGAAAAATGGATCACATGTTGAACACAAAGGGAACTCTGACTGTTGTCACTCTTCTAGGGCCCACTCACTCAATTGGTCAGTTTGGTCTTAGTCAACCAAGACTTTGTTAGTCGTTTTGAATGTTTTTCTCCCATGCTGAATGAGTTATTTACTGAAAAATGAAATGCACTTCTCTGGTAAGCACTAGATTTGAAGAGGTCCTTCTGCATGATTTCATGTGGGAACCACAATTTTACAGATTTTCCAATTAAATCAATTAGTCAACAGTCCTTTTTTCGTCAATGTCATCTTGCAGGCAAAACTCTGCTTCCAGAATCAAACTGCAAGCGCATCTTTTGGGGAGCGACTCCTGGAATACTCTGGATGAAAGCACTTGCACGGACAGGTCGTCGGATGTGACGTAGTTTCATCCAGAGACTGTCCCTGGAGACTTCCAAATTATGAGCGCATTCCCAAAATGTCATGATTGTTTACCAACAGTAAAAGGGTCCAGTCGACTAAGAATGTCTTTAGTCAAGGACAGCCCTACATACGTCCTCTACCCATCACAAAGTCAATAAATCTGAGATATGAAATAAAAACACCAAATACCTTGGAGTTAGATATGGTTTTTTCTGTGTGCTGGTTTTAATGACAACGGGAGCATCGTCTGGGATGTTGAGGAAGATCAAATAGAAGGCAACAAAATGTACAACCATTCCCAGGAAGACCACAGAGGTCCGTCTGAAGCGATTGTTCTTGCATACAAGTCCAAAGAAGCCTCCACCTGTGTGTATGAGAACACATACAGGTTTTGCCTAGCCTTTGAATGAATTTGGCAGCAAAATGACATAGATACTCCTTGCCGTTTGGCCAGGGATTGAAATCTTCAGATTAACAAACCTCAACAAGCTGTTCATAAATTGCAGTTTGTGATGTCATAGGAGGATGAATAATTGTTGATTAATCAAGTAGCTGTGCCTTTTGGAGCCAGGAACACTGCCTAACTAATATACTGCCCAGTTTGTGAAGGTGTTTTACTCTTGGGTATAGGGTAGCCAGGCAGGGAAGGAAATAATTAATTTAAAATTTGGTGTGGGCCATACCCACCAAAAATGGCACGTTCAATACAAGGGAAGAAAAAGTAAGAGTTTAAAAAAAAATATATATATATATTAAAATTAGATTTGGACTAGTTTCTTTGCAAAACAATTAACAATTATGTTCCACAGATTCAAGGAAGTCATATAAAAGTGTTGAAAAGAGACATAATATGTCTCCTTATCTATTACATTGATAAACAGAATCTCAAGTCAGAACAAATCAACTTAAGTAAACTGCAGAAGTGATCTAACACTTGGCCTTTCCCACTAGTTTAAAACCCCCAACACTTTTCGATAGAAATCGTATGATCTTTTGACATAAGAAAACACAACAAAAACAGTTGATTAGCTTGAACCAATACTGGTATTAATTAGTCTGCTTAAAACCATTAAATATAACCTGCATGTATTTGCCAGAGATACATATTTTAGTCCAGTTTACTGTATACATGACCTACAAATTCCACCAAACGACCATGCCACAACTAAAAAGAAGGCTTGAACTTAAATTGTTATAGTAATATTTATTAAAATAAAAATTCTTAAGTAAATATCTTAGTTGGGACAACACTCACCAGGCAAAGCAGTGTGGTGTTCATAGGTGCAATATTTACTGACCTAAGAAAAATCTGTCTAAATGACCACACATGGCACCATCTCAGTGACAGGGCAACTGAGAGATGAGACCATGGCCAACAAGCAACAAGAACAAATGCCTTAGCTCTTAGTTATTTTGAGCTGAATAACTTTTAAGATCACAGAATTTCTTAATTTCACTTTAATAACAATAATCTTTATTGGCAGATGATGCATCTATTTGCATCAAACGAAACAGCTATTAGTAATGCAAGAACCATAAACTTACCGACTATCTCTCCAATGCCTACCACAATTCCAGAGATTCCAATCAAGCCTTTAGCTGCATCTCCAAACTGAGCAGTTGCCCCGATGCAAGTTCCATACACGCCACTATAAAAAGACAGCTCCAGGCCTATGGGACAGAAGAGACTGTTGTTCCAAACTGTTTTTACAAGGATATTTTTCATTCATTTCATTTATCATTTGTTGTTAAAGAATACACCCACCATTTTGCATGTAAAGTATTTCATTAACCTACCATTGTGCATTGGGATTGTTACGAATTTCACAACTGAAACTTTAATTGAACGTTTGGTGCTGTGCGTTATGCTAACTGTGCTATGCTAACTGCGCTATGCTAATTATCTCAAAAGTAAGGAAGTAGACCTCACAACTCCAAAGATGTGGTTGGTCATGTTTCTCGATAGAAAGGTAAACCTTGCACTATTGTTTAGAAAATTGTAAGTTACATTTATAATCTGACAAAACTGAATTAACTTTGTGCTTTTTTGCTGTTACTGTTGACTGGCAGTCAATCAGATGGTGTAGAGACTGCATAGCCAAAACAATCACTATGCCCAGCAGATTAAGTCTCTGTTTGCGACAAATAGTTCCAAAATAAACCTTACTTACTATGTAGATTCTGGAAGTCATATCTAGATATATGCCATTTAGAGACTACAGAATGAAAAAAAATACCACATTTTGGAATTACAAGGTCAATTTCCCCCTCTTGCACCATCCACTATAG
The DNA here is from genome assembly GCA_900302295.1 of Parasudis fraserbrunneri. Classification (NCBI taxonomy): domain Eukaryota; kingdom Metazoa; phylum Chordata; class Actinopteri; order Aulopiformes; family Chlorophthalmidae; genus Parasudis; species Parasudis fraserbrunneri. Next base: position 5,433 of record OMKL01153538.1, on the reverse strand, counting down.
GAACAGAGTGTCAGCATATATACTGTAGTGAACTTTGTACTGGTGGTACTGTAGTAAAATTGGTACCAATCCTCTCATTGCACAATATTATGTTAATTAAGGAGCTTATTTGTCAAATGTTGGTGTACTCTTTTTAGCATTGTACTTACCACTGTATGCCATGCAGCAGCTCAGGAGCAGTATGGTTTTGGTCTTTAGAAGTTGCAGAATTGTCTCTTAAGAGCAAGAGAAACAGGCACTGTTTTGAATTGCTAATATACTGTATATACGGGCCCTCCTCATACACCTGGCAATAACAAGCATCTGCATTGAGCTTATACTCATAAAAATGCAGCTGTAAGGCCTAATTTACATGACATAAAAATTTTAGTTCAGAATATGTACTCTATCAAATTCTGTCTAGATGGTGCGCCAGCCCACATTCAAAGGTGATTAAAATCAGATTAAACACTGTTTTTAAAGGTGGCTTGATGCCGTCTAGAAACATAATCTAGTTGCATCTTTTAATACAATAAGAATTAGAATCTCTTTATTTGCCAAGGACATTTTTGCATATACCAGGAATTTGTCCTCTGCATTTAACCCATCCTAACTATTTAGTAGCACTGGGTGTCCATAGTCCAGTGCCCGGGGACCAACTCACGTTCTAATGCCAGTGCCTTGGTCAAGGGTAATAGCAGGAGTATGTATCTGCACTGGGACTTAAATAGCAGGTGCAAAAGAGGTCTAATGGTTGAGGAAAATCAGTTTCCAACCCCTCTTGGGTGTACTGCATGTATGAATGAATGCATGCATTTAAATGTGGCTTTTGTGGCAAAATAAAATCTCTTATCTTTAATGTAATATTAACATCATGTAGGGTTGCAAAATTTCAGGAATATTCAAAGGTGGAAACTTTCCAAGGGAATTAACAGGAATATATGGGAATTAATGGGAATAAAATATAAATATAGGGGTTCTTTGTGCATGCTGTATATACCATGTTATATGTGGACAGACACAACATTTTTATTATATAATATGCAGGCATAATTGCAAACAAAACAATCAACAATTTAGTTATGAGTTGAACTTTAAATATGTTGACTCCTGACATTGTATTCTTTAATTAAACAACAACAACAAAAACATTCCCAATGATCCCCATCCAAAAAATACCTTTTCAACATAAATCTGTATAATTGTAACTCTATTGTGGGCTCAATAGCACTGCATTAGTGTGCAAGGTGCTGAGATGTACATGTAATGGAAGAGTGCACTGCAATGTGATGGGAGAATGCACCGTGCATGCAGAGGGAATTCTACTGAATTCCATTAAATGGGATGCTGACAATTATCCGGACATGTGAACACACAGTGCAGGGTTGCAATTCAACTGGATTTCCATTAAATGGGGATATTCTAACCAAAATATGCCACAAGACCTAGTATTGCCTTATTATATGTATTTTCCCCCTAAAACAAATAAGCGATCTTTTATTGAAATTAGGCAAAACTTTCCCAAAAAGTATGGGGAAGTAGAGGTCACCTGCACAGGGATAGGACGATGGTTTTCTTCTTTTTTTTTCTGATTTGAATATTTTTCCAAAAGGTCAGTCAAGTGGAGCGCTATATTTATTAGACAAACACCTACCCCAGTTGGTGTTTTCTGGAGTATTAACAAAAAATTATTCTGAAATGCCTTTATTAATATGTCTAGATTCACGTTTTTTTCATATCCCTTAAAGTGTTGTTTTTTGATAACATGTATGCATTGATTAAGGCACCACTTTGATCCTAGCCTCTATAATGTTTCTTTTACTATTTAAATGATATGGATGTTACTGTACAGATTCACAGACAAATTAGCATTCATGCCCTTAATAATGCTATTTATTTATTTATGTGATTGCACATCCTTGACTTGTGACTATTTAATGCCATTTGGGAGGGATGTTTATTGTATGTAGAGCTGCAACGATTAATTGATTAATCGATTAGTTGTCAACTATTAAATTAATCGCCAACTATTTTGATAGTCTATTAATCGGTTTGAGTCATTAAAAAAAAAGATGTCTAAATTCTCTGTTTTCTGTTTTCTTTAGTCCTCTATGACAATTTGGGTTGTGGACAAACAAGACATTTGACGTCATCTTGGGCTTTGGGAAATACTGATCGACATTTTTCACCATTTTCTGACATTTTATAGATCAAACAACTAATCGATTAATCGAGAAAATAATCAACAGATTAATCGATAATGAAAATAATCGTTAGTTGCAGCCCTAATTGTATGATGACACTGAAAATGTTTTTTTGAGAAATTGAGATTTTTGTCCCTAAGTTATCTTCCCTTTCTAAAGGAATGGATATGTTTGATAACACTGTAAGATGTATGATATGTCAGTATGTTTACTTTTAATTCATTTGGCCTTTTCTATTTATTTATTTTTACCTTTGGATGTTGCTTAAGATGTACTGGCATCATTATAGTTATTATGTAATTCGGTATCTTTCTAATCTTTTTAATGCTATTTTCTGACTGGTGACATACATGCTATGAGTAAGTTCATGGTGCTCATCAGCTAGACCAGTCTCTGTGGTCCACTGACTGGATGACTGGATGACTGAGGCAGCTCAAATGTGTATATAGACGGAAGTATTATGACGCTGCCCATATACCTAATGAAGGTCAGACAGACCGAAACATTGTAATTGAATAAATATTTCAGCAGTAAGCGAGACTGTGCGGGAGTTCTTTTTCATTGTTTTCAAGTTGCACCTTCCTCCGATGCACCTGTCACACATTCAGGTGTGCAGAGATCTTTTCTAAAAGAGGATGGTTACTTTATCATTGTAATCTGTTACAGAACACTGATTATCTACCATAAATTGAAAACTGACAACATAATCCACTGGATTACACCAACTCAGTAAAATAATTATATTATTTTTTATTACTTTAACTCTAAAATCTATATCTATATTTGCTCTAAATTAATTGCATTTCCAATGTTATTTTCCTATACCTGATTGTAATCCATTATTTAAAAGTGTACAAAATGTTAGCTACGCTAAGATAAATACCTTTTCATCCTTGAACATGTTTCATCATCAGTTTTTTCAAAAGTATTTGAAACTATCTGTTGTTGTTTTTTAGTTTTTTTTTACTTGAACCGTATTAGTTAATTATTTTGTAATCAGATTACTGTTATGTTGTTACATCTACTAAGCTACTCTCCAACCTGTAACTTGTACATAATAAATCACAAAGACAAACATACTTATACAACTTACTGAATTCTGACTTGGCATCCATTACAGCAGTGCTCGCTCTTTGCTTATACCTACAAAACAAAAACAATAAAACTAAAGTGATTACATCCTTTTGTATTTGTCCAATTGTATAGAAATCATATTTGTGGAAGTATCATCAACATGCATAAAAAACATGTTGTAGACACAACCAATGCTGTACCCTCCTTCCTATAAAGAGTTGTTCAAAGACAATGAGCAGTGTTTTGTGTTTATTTGCAGACACACAATGTTTGATCATTGATGGAAATTTCAAGTCAGAGGTAGTTGCTGATTTGCTTGTTGATAAGTATTTGATTAAACTGCCTATTGCAAAGATTTGATTTGCCATCTTAGTCATTTTTCGTTAAGAATGAAAAGGATTTTATGCAGCAAAATTAAAAAAATTGGCCATATTGCATAAATTGCAACATTTGCAGGGAACTATTGATTTTGCAAATATCTTGGAATTGCAAACTCATAAAGTCGTGGAGGGATTGATTGAAACTGGAAAACACATTGGCCTATAGAAACCAACTCAACAATACAACTGACATTTACTCTCTCACACACACACACACACACACACACTCACTCACACACACACACACACACACACACACACACACTCTTTTGCACCACTAATGTCTTGTATATAACTTCTGAGTACAGTGGTTAATAGAGACGATATTCATTTACATTGTGCGAGCTGAGAGCAAAGACTGTCCTTCATCTTCAGAAAGCATCTCCTCTTGCTGATAGGTCTTCCTCAGTATGAGGAAGCTCAGTGTTCCAAGCACAGAGGTGACCAGCAGAGAGATAAAAATGGTTTTCCTGCTCCTGTCTGAGAAAGTTTTTGGCCAAATTAATAGCCAATAAGGGGACAAAATATAGCATAAGCAAGCACTAAAAATATTCTCTTTAGGTTTTGCTCTATGCAATATACTTCAATAATTTAACCCTACCTGATATCTCTGTGAGTCCATTCCAATCCAAATAAATGTAAAGATTGCCAAACAACATGCTGCAAATGAAAAACAATTTGAGTACATGATATAAATAAATGGCCAACATGATGATGACAAATTTAAAGGGCACTTTACTGGAAAACAAAGTTGAAATACTGTGAATGTCCTTCATCCATCGCACATATTCCAAAACTGTAATTCATCTTACACAATTGAATTTAGTTTGATAGTAACTGAGAGCTGCTGAGTCTGCATTTATACAAGTGATTATATTATAGGTTGTAAGTAAGTAAGTAAGTAAGTTGGATGTACTTGTGAGAGTGAATGGGTATGGATATTTAAAGGAAAGCAAACCATACCAAAACATTACATCCAAATATTTAATAAATGTATGGTAAGACCATTGTGAAAATCTTTCTTGGAGAATCAGTTATACCCCAGTTCAGGGAAGAAAGCCAAGCTGCCAAACATGAATGACATGTGCCCTAGCAGCCTGTTCCATACCTGCACTGTAAGAGAGCCCAGAACATCCCTGTGTTCCTGTTGATGGTGGAAGCCTCTGAGTTTTCCACCAGGAATTGTCCTTGAGCTGTCCAAAGCACTGTTGGAGGAGAAGGAAGGGAGAGAGAAAGAGTGATTTTAAAAAATGGTCATTACTAGTGGAATACAAAAAGCAACACAGCTAGGTGGCACTTGTGCTTTTGACATCTAAGTACTGACACATCACTTTCAGTAGTTGATATGATTAACTTTTATCTTCATTTTTGCCTCTGAAAGTGTCCACAGAATAAGTAATATGTAGTAGTAGTAGTAGTAGTAGTACTTACTATTATTAGCAAATGTATTACATTGTTGTTATTATAGTAGGCATAGTAGTAGTAGTAGTAGTAGTAGTTACTATTATTAGTAGGCTAACCATATTACATTGTTGTTGTTGTTGTTGTTGTTGTTGTTAGTAGTAGTAGTAGTAGGCCTAGTAATTGTTATTATTGACTATCAAAGTTATATTGTTATTATTTAGTCACACACACCTTGACCTTTAAAAGTGTCCAATAAGTAACTGGACACTGCCCTGCAGTCCTCTAGTGCAGATAGCATTTCAATATTCAATATTAGGGAAAAAATGGATGATTAACTTACTGGCTGCTCCTATACCAATTAGTATAGAGGTAAAGTAAAATGACCATGTTGA
>OMKL01153535.1:0-12669 GCA_900302295.1 Parasudis fraserbrunneri | reverse complement strand
CAACTACCCCTATTTCTTTCTTTTCTTTTTTAAATCTGCCTGTTTTCAAATAAATACGCAATGAATAATTTCTCTAAAGCAGGGTCTCTTAAACCTATGGGCAGGAAGCTAGTCCAAATTGACTGCTGCAGTGGAGTGGTTTAAACCAAGGGGGCGGGAAGCTGCTCCAAATTGACTGCTGCAGTGGAGTGGTTTAGACCAAGGGGGCAGGAAGCTGCTCTAAAGTGACGGCTGCAGTGTAGTGGTTTAGACCAAGAGGGCAGGAAGCTGCTCTAAAGTGACTGCTGCAGTGTAGTGGTTTAGACCAAGAGGGCAGCTGCTCTTGCAATCTGGCCTAAAAGTGGAGTGCCTGTTGAGCCCCTGCCCTTGCATATTGAATAAACTGAAGCCAGCTTCCTATTATCAATCAAAGCTATATTGGAGGCTAAGTCAACAGTAAGTTACCCAATGTGAGATGAGGGGGTATGGCACATACTCAGATTGCACTGGTGGAGTGTTTGGGGACCAAAATGAATGGAAATTTGGACAAATTTTCACTGCGCATGTTATAACCCGATTTTTCACAGGATATGTGAAGTGATGGCAGTGACATCTCCATTTACCCTCCTTGGTATCAATGTGGAAAGGGAGTGGGAAAGAATTGGTGTGCACATTCTCACTCTAGCTCAGCAGCTCAATGGCACTGCACGTTTCTGGTATTTGGTCCCATTGAAAACCTATAGCGCAGAGCGTTCTGCTTTTTGGTCCTCCTTATAATAACTTTATGGTTGCGACCCACACCTCTGGAATTATTTGTCTCAGCTCATCTAGTTTCTCTCCTTCCCACTGTCCTGATAAATGGAGAGAAAAAACTTCTTAAAAAAACTATCCCCTCTTAAAAAAGATGTTTGCCTTGTGCCCATGAAGTGTTGACTGGATAACTGCATTTTAAGCCTTGCTCTAACGATGTCCTATCTTCAACCACTCAGGTGAAAGACTTGGACAACCGAGGGCTTTCAAGGACATAAAGCATCCAGTCATCAGCAGTTACGCACCCCTTTTAGCACACAGCACTGAACGCCTTCCCCTGTGATCAGCAGATGAGTTTGAAATGAATACTTTTTTATACTTTTAGTTGGGGAAAGTGATTGCAGGAAAGATTTTGTTTTGTGGATTTCTTTTTTTTTTTTTTTTCTACGATGAGGTATCTCATCTGGGTTCAGAGGGAGCTGGTGTCATAACGTCCAAACTAATGTCAAGAGGTGATACCTGCATTTAAGTGGCCAAAAGACACAATTTTGATTTAGAATGCTTTGGATTTTTACAATGTGGTCAATAAAAGTGGTATAAATGTGAGGAAATGGTTCTGTCATTCTTGTTTTGAATTATGATTAAATTTGTAATTTTTTTTATTTTTTACATTGTCTGGTTAATGATAATAAATTAGATTTGTATAGTGCTTTCTCACATACTCAAAGCACTTAGTGTAAAATAAAATAAAATGTAAAAAAGAAAGTAAAATGTGTGTATATATATATATATATATATATATATGTGTGTGTGTACATACACACACAAGGGGACAGGCAAAGTTAAAAACAAGCAAGCAGGCAGGAAATGACTTGTGTAAAAACACTCAGGACATACAGCAGACATAAGATTACAAGTTAAAAGCTTTCCTTAACAGGTGTGTTTTCAGGAGAGACTTAAAACAGTCAACCCTGTCCGTAGCTCTGACATTGTTGGGGTTGAAATTGAAGTTTCCTTTTGATTTTGGGAACTTTATTAAAGGTGGTAAGACGATAAACTCGGCAGGCATGGACATGGTCAGTGTCTTATCCGTGCGGTGCTGTGTTTCCTCTATAGAATTGCTTTGTGGCAGTGGTAATGGGAGTGAACTCTTTTGGTGTTGGTTCCATGTCCAGGGTTTTCCCTGCCTATCACTTAGATGGGCCACCCAAATGATTTCAGCCACCATCCAATTGGAAATGGCAAAAATCCTACCCAAAATATGCATCTGGCATAAAATAAATAAACATTTATTTATAGCAGTACCATTCTTTTTTGGCTGGTCCAATCTAAGCATATTCTGACCATTAAAATCAGCACACCGACTCATGTTTGCATGACAAACATGATTTCTATAATTTCCACCTGTGGCACACAAAAAATCACTGCGTGACACTAGCTCACTCTCAGAGGCCTTTTGCTACCAGAGTCCCTAAAACAAAAAAAAAGAAACAGTGAAAACCCCTGTGTGTTACTTAATTTATTGGTAAACTGATAAAAGGTCAAAATGCATCTCAGGTGTCCTTAAAAGTGCTGTTAGTACAATCTTAAATCATTTGGAATGAGGACCATGTACATTCAACCATACAAATAACATGGAAGCCCAAATGTATTTATTTGTAGGTACCAGACATTTTATGCTAGCACAGAACGAATTACTCTCAAGCACATTAATGGGCACTTCTACAGGGTCCTACATTATTTGTTTAGCTTATTCCACTTTATTTGTATGTGGTTGAATGTACATGATCCTCATTCCAAACAACTGAAAATCTTACAAATAGCATTCAATACATGGAGGCTGTAAAAAGGAAACCTCTGAGTCATATTCTATCACCAACCTTTGACAGACAGTAAGATGAAACAATATTGTTTCTATTTTATTGAATGTATTTTTTGCTTCACATAAACATGCGCTGTGTTCAGAGTTAAAAGTAGAAAGCAATTAATATAATAAACTCACTTAACCATTGAAGGTAGAGACCCATAATATTTGGAACAGAAAAAAGATAGTAAAATATGTTAGCATTCATTTTAAAAACTCATAAGAGATAGTAAAAGGTGGTGTCAGACTTGTGTCTCTGAACGATATATACAGTGTTTCTGATATACATTCCTCACTGAATGAACAATGCAAATAAAAACAGTTCATGGGCATGTACCAATGATGTTGATTGGTGGAGTCCTTTCTCAGCACAATCCATGCTGTGCTTCATACTGGATACTTGCAATAGTTTGTCGCCAACGAGGCAGAGCTGTTGGTATCCATTATATGAAGAACAGCGTGGATTATGCTGAAAAAGGACTCTACTGATAAACAACATCATTGGCAAGTAGGAAATGGGTCTAGGGGTCCAAAATTCTGAACTTGCCTGTTAAACCTTGCAGATTCAGTATAAAGTGCCCCATCAGTTCCATTTCCATGCATTTGTCAGCATCAGTACCATCTATCAATACTCAAACTCTCTAAAGGTCTGTTGGATGGTCTGGGAGATCTCCTAGAAGGGCAGGGTTTCTTCTGTAAATGTAAGCATTGGCATCATCATCCAACTGCACCAGCTCAGCCAGTGAAGTCACACATGAGTCGTGATCAGCCAGCATCGCCGGCAGCCGAGAAGAGTTGCGCTGGATACGACAGGAACGCCGTACTGGTGTTAAGAACTTAAGATCCTTGATGGTGCTCTTCCTCCTTGATCCAGAAGCACTCGCCTCACCTTCAATCGTTTTCTTAACACTACAGGAGAGAAAGGCCATTTTATACAGTTAAATTAATTTCATATTTGTAAGGGTCACTATGAACCAAAGTGGATGCCAGTTCTTGAGACCAGCATAATTAGGATTACATAAAGTCCTACATATTTAATTTCTACTTTAGGTCAGCATGAGGGGATTGTGGGGATGGGACAAGAGGGGGCATTTGGGAGGTGGTGTAGGGGAAGCTCATTCTATGATCCAATATAATTCGATGCAACAGACCTATTGCATACTACTATATACAGTCACATCTTGTGAAAGTGCCAATAAGGATTTTTGAAATAAAGAGTCTCACCTTTGCAAGTACGGAGTTGTCTTCACACTGTACTTCACTACTGAAGCTCCCTCCATCTCTGGTGTAGTCTCCATCAGATCCTCCTCACCATCATCTTCATAATCATCACTTTCAACTTCCTCCTCTTTCTCCACGCTCTGTAAATAGCTTTCCTCTTCTCCTTCACTATCCACTTCCACATCCGCCAGCTCATCAGTAACTTCCTCTGGTAATTCACTCTTCACCTCATCTTGACATTCATCCTTTGGTGCGCCGTCCTTCCTTTCTTCCTCGTTGGACTCATCGTTCATCTGCTGAGGTTCTTTAGTAGGAAAAACAATGATGAGATGTAAATTAGAGCAATGTTGCGGATAGTGAAACATTTACCAACATGCTAGAATGGAACTCAAAAAGATGCAACACCCACGTGACAGTGCATGTCGACCTGTAAATCTGTACTCTAGTGATGAAAATTATTACCATGTACCATGAAGATGGAGGAGACTCGTAATATAGTGTAGACAGAGCAGGTCTAACTCTTGTTGGTCACTGTGTTCCTTCCATAAACCACTGGCAAAAACGTAACTTCACCACAAGTGATTACAATACCTCCTTTGCATGAGAATTTAATAAAGTGACAACCAAATTTAAACAAGAAACCGTTCTGTGATGTCATCAGGACACAGAACCTGGAGCTGCTCCATTGACAATGATTTCGAGACTAAAGTCAAATTTATACTTGAACGTGAAAGGGTTGCTCCACCGGAGGTATTGCTGGTCCTGGCGTAGGCCAAGGAGCCTACTGGCAGAGCCTACTACGTGCACCAAAATGGAACTGTGAGTTCGGGCACCACAAGCGGTGAGATTTGCAAAAAGGTCGCGTGGAACTATAAATGCTGGTACTCTGCAATTGGTACAACGCAATGTGCGCTAAACTTACCATCCTCACATGCAGAAGGTGTCACCATAGCATCCAAGGCATCACACAGGTTTACCACAATCTGTAAAAAAACAAAAAAAACAGAAGAGGTGGGTGCATTGTAACTTCCAAGGGAATGTTTTCATACAACATGATAACTGTTGTATGGGAAAACTGGAAAGGAAATACTGGACATTTCTTCTTACGTCATCCATTCTGGTCTCTGGGTCAACAGGAAGGTCCATGTCTGAGTTGTCCAGCAGCTCTATGGTTGTATTCATGATCAGTGGAGTTGCGGCATGTGCTGCTTGTTGTTCAGGCTTCTGGTTATCTTCAGGCTGAGCAACAGGGCCAAGCCTTGGACCGTTCACATCAGATTCATCCTCACACTGGACAGCAGGCTGAGGCTCAACGATGCACTCAACCTGAGTAACAGCTTGGGGTTTGAGATTAATGTTAGGCTTCACAGCGACTTTGGTCTTGGGGGGTACTGTTGTTGCCATGGCTGGTCTCTTCAGAGTCTTCCCCTTCGACGCCAGCCACTCTGCCAGTTTTACTCTGTGGAGAGAATACATCAAACAGTTTTGAGCAATTCTCTCTTTCATAACAATGAGGCAAACAAACATATATGAGTGTGTGATGAAAAATCAAAGGTTACACACTTCCTCTCCTCAGCAGTCTCTGTGGAAACTCTGTATTGGCTGAGGGTGCTAGTAACAGGAGGCTTGTTGACCATCTTATCTGTAACAATTGGCATTGTGGGCTTGTTCTGTGTCCCTTTGCCCTTGGGCATCACAGCCGAAGTACTGGAGCTGGGACGGGCCAGTGTTGCTGAGATGGTTCTGGCAGGAGGAACAGCAGAGCGAAAGCCAGTCATAGGACGGTTGGTGATGGGGTGCTTGGAGACGGGCAGAGCTCCATCACACACTGACTTGGATCTTGTGGGTTGAGACTTCTGTATACCACGCTTGGGCAACTCAACAACAGATTTAGACCTGGCCTTTGTCAAATTACCAACTTTTTGTCTCTCTGCTGCAGGTGCGGATGGTTTTGGAATTGCTTTTTGATCCATCCCTTCAATTAAAGATTTAGACTTCCATATGGATCCAATTTTAGATTGGACAACCCTGCCTTTGTACATGCCTGGAGCAGATTTAGGTGGTGGCACTGCAGCTGGCGGCTGTGGAGCCTCTGCAATAAGTTTTCTTTGCCTCACAGCCTGTTCAGTGAGGAAAGCCTTGGTAAGTGTTTGCCGTTTCTTGGCATCAGCCCCAGCTCCTCCTCTCCCGTCCCTCTGCACAGTCTTGGCCTTTTTCAGAGCCTCTCCAGAAGACGTTAAGGTCATACCACCCTGTTTGGGCATCACTTTTTGCAAAGCATCTTTCGCCAAGTTTCCTTCCTTTTCATTACTCTTCAGATGCAAGGGGGCAACTGAACCAGCCGCAGTTTTCGTAACTTCTCTTTTGACAAAGGACTTGCTCCCAAATGCTGGTTGAGCATTCTCCTTGTTTCCCTAAAATAGAACAGTGAGAGGATCATCAGGCAGGACAAATTTCAATACCACATGGCGCGACAGAGGGCTTTAATTGAGCAATTTGTGAAGAAAGCACAAAATTCTACGCATACACCTAAAGGAGGCCATAAAGAAAATGTTTAGCTAGAGCCATTGTAGATTGCTCCACTAAATTGCTGTAAGCCCAACAAAAGATTTTGTTGAAAAATGGCCTACAAAATAGCACTTTTGGAGATCTGCTGATCATAATGATTTGTACGTACTATATATGTATGAAGATAATGCTTGGTTATTGGCCAACATATCAACCACCAGGATTCCATTCCAAAAAAATCCCAATCAAATGAATTGCATGTATAGGAGACACAAGTAAAGTAAATAAGCCTTGCCCCACCTTGCTGACATCTTTTTATTTACAGTAGCCATTTTATGGCAAAGATGCTACAAACTTCTCTGTTAGGGTGCATTGCACCAGTGCTAAATCTGACATACCAATGTTCAATATTATATTAAATATTTAGGCTACACATATTACACCATCTAAAAATACAACTACAGCCTAGCCCTAGACAATCATGTGTCACTATGAATGCTTTGTATCTATGACACTTTGTGTGCTAGACCGCCTTATGGTCCTTTGTTGGTGTGGTTAAATTTGGTGCTTTCTTCACAAATTGTAAAATTCCAAAAATAGGGCCCTTAACTGTTATACTAAATTAAAAAGACATCAACACAAACACTGAAATATAAGGATGCACCAATTAGGGCTGCTGTAGTAATCGCGATTATATGAGATCATTATGTTGTACGATTGTGATCACTGATTTATTTTTTTCCTTTAGAAGATTTGCTCTTCCATAATAACTTTTAAAAATAAAGCAAATATGTTTGCAAAATCGTCAAAATGTGTATCTTGTCATCAACTTGGGTCACTATTTAGATTCAGAGAATAATTGTCGTGACTATATTTCATGATCGCAGGAGCCCTATGACAGATACTGATATAGGGTCAATACCAGACTAAAGCGACATGATTTTCTGCATGTTTGGCACATAGAAGATGATCTCTCTAATGCAGAAAAAATATTAGCCAAAAGCGTTAGGCCTATATCAATAATTAACATCTTAAACTAATGGTTAAGCCCGTTCTGGGTGGATGGGTACTCAGAATCGGTATCGTTAGTGATCAGTGGTATCGGTACACCCCAGCCGCAATAGGCGAATGTGACTTGCTTACTTTTTTGTGATTTCGTCTTGTAGTAATGTCCATTTTTTCACCGTCTCTTTCGACTAACGTTGTCGAGTGAATGCAGACTCTTCTGAAAGACAATAGAGTAATACATACTTGCATATTATCAATGCACAAAAACACCGTTGGGTAGGTTAACATTAGAATTATATATAAAAATCTATTGACATCGGTGACTCCAGTCCAAAACGAGCACAGAAAATATATGTAATTAGGAGAACGTGAAAGACTCCAGTGGCACGTTTGGTGGTTCCACTGATATTAGTATTTACTAGCTAACGTTAGCCATAGCATTGCTGCTAAATGGTAGATAGAACCGTTGCTAGAGCCCGAGACACCACCCTCGCTGAGCCAGACACGTTTGCTATAACCATGCTATAACGCAAACATTAGCTATCCAAAACAAAGTCAAGTTCTATATAGTCAGCAGCGTTAACGAAACTGATTAGCTAGCAAACGAACGTCAACCATCATAATGTAATCTTAGTTACATTTAAGTTTGTATTGTTGTGTCCAATTGTATTTTACTCCTCCTAGTTAGTAGTTCAGCAAATTAAACGATAACATTTTAAAAAGTTACCCTGCTGTGGTCAGGAATTCTTGTGCAGATGCAAAAGCTCCAGGAGCAAAATAATGTGCCTGCCTGCCTGAAAACAACTGGCAGTTTTGACTTTGGCGCCGCTGTGTCACTATTGGTCTGATTAATGTCGCGAGAAACACAATCCAGCCAATTGAATGACTCAAAATCAGGCATGGGATAACTAAGGAGGCAGGCTCTGATCCAAACTGTTTTCCTCTTTTGAATGTTTGAAACCTAATAGAATTCCAAAGCTACACACCCAATGCATTTTTACGGGCTATGCACCACGAGACCTACAGTTTTGTCATCATGAGTCATATCATGTTAAAAGGGGAGATATGAAATCATTATATATAAATATCTCATCATTAGACCAAGCATATAGTTATTTATTTGCAACTGTATTCTTAATGTAAAATGAAAAGTAAACGCAACAACAAAAATGCGTTTTAATGTAAACATTTTTACATATATTTTTAATAGGTAGTGGGAGTGGTTAGGGATAGGGATAGAGAGAGACATTTCAAAAGGGATAGGTTTAAATTATACATTTGCTCCGCTCAAAGATAATTTGCAAAAGTTGCTAGTTTTGAGCTGATATTTTCCTGATATGTAGGAGTGAAGCACCGAAGACTTGCAGCCAAGGGTCATGTGAGGCCATAAAATGTTTCTGTGAGCTCTTACATCCAAATGAGGTTTTAATTCTGGTTCAGACCTTTTAGCAATGTTATTAGGGATATTCTAACTATAGGCAAATAGCTACTCATCAAGGAGTAGTGTTCATTCCAACCTGAGGGAGGCTGCATGGTTAAATTAAACGCGCCTAGTGTGCCATAATCCACAATAGAAGAAGAGAAGCGCTAAGGATTGTGGGGAAGAGACTAGGCGCGCATACTGTTCCCCGTGCGTTGTTGTGGAAGGGAAGATATGGTAGCTAATGTTAGATTTGATTTACACTCCTTAGTTTAAATCTAACAGCTGTTTGTGACACATTCAAGATGCAGAATCACTGCGCTGCACCTAATTGCACCAGTGGCAGGTCTGATGATCAGCCCCTCTTTAGGTTTCCAAAGGATGCTGAAAGGTAATGCGAGCAACTTAGTAGTGTTGATAAGTACCCTAGCAGTTATTTTGATTGATTTCAGTTAACCCAAAAAAATGATAGGCTTTACATGTAGCCCTGTGTATGAGCACAAATCTATAATATAGGACTATAAAGGGCGCGAAAATCGCAAATATACGAGCTTTTGTGGATAACGCAAAGATGGTCATTCTAGTAAATATAAATAAATGCCACCTTTCAATTTGAACCAGTAAAAAAAAATTAAATATTATTATTATTATTATTATCATTATTATTAGTGTTATTATTATTATTATCTTGTCTAATTAAATTCAGCAGTCCAAACTTTAAATGTCAGAATAAAGTAGAGTTATCACCAGAGACAACTTTGTTATCACGGCATCTCGTGATTCTAATTGCTAATTCACCAGAGTAACGTTATTCAACCATGAAAGGGGAATGAATCCTCCTGGGGATGATTAACATAAGACCAACAGCAACTAAGTCATAACACAAATTTTATCCATGGCATGCTGTTATTTTTAATATATGGAATATATCTCAGTTAACTGTTGACTCCTCTCCACAAATGGAACTGAATTTGAATTTAAAATTGTGTACCATCTGCAAAAGCCTATAGTGAGGTTGAATATAATTTGGCTATGGTCAGCCAAAAAATGCTGAGTTACATGATGACCTAATTACTTTATTACCTTCATTACGTATTGCCATTTCATAGAAGAGAGTAACCTACAGACTAGACATCAGTGTACTGGCCACCACCACTTTATTATGCATAGTAAAGGTTTAGACTAGAATGAAAACAGTGTGTGGTGGATGATGTTGAGTGTTTTTGTCAATACATTTCCTTTTGGTAATGAAATATTGTTGAGTAGAGATGATGCACATCACTTTTCAGCGGGCACTGGGTTTAGAAAATGACATGGAATGGAAAATAGATCACAATCAATTGCTCCGACACATCATTTATTGACGTTTCAACTAGCACATTGGCTCCTCGTCATGTCCTCCGGACATGTTGAGCAATTGAGTGCAGGCTCTATTTTCCCTTTCATACTGAATATAGCTGAATTTCCTTGTGGTGGTTTTGCAGATGTTCTCTATTTAGTTCGATTTCTCTTACCAGATGCGAGAAGTGGCTTGAAAACTGTCATCGCAAGGATCTAGCAGACAAATCTCCTGAGCAGCTATACAGATACTACAGACTTTGTGCAAAGCACTTTGAAGTATCTACACTTGAGAGTAACGTAAGTACATTTTATAGATTAACATGATCTGAAGAGTGAGGTAGAGCATGCACAGCAAAATTCTATACATGCATTGGGTCGGGTTTCTTAATAAGAAACATGAGTTTAGAATTGCAGCGTTTCCAGTACATACACATATAGGTGGCGCCCCCCTCAAGTTTCTACTGCCACAATTTCAGAATAACCCAAAATTCAGAGATCAAACGGTCAAACTAGGTGTTGCAGACCAAAGATGAACTAAGATCCAACAATTAAAGGTCCCCTTTTCTGAATAATATGTTGTCAGAAAAATAGTCAAGGACGAGGAATCCCATTTTACGTAAGGATGAAGCAAATCTGAGTGGCTTGTTGAAATTACATGTTTTCTGACCAAGGCAGCCCAGAAAACTTTTACTGGGTAGTTATTTCAGTGTGTGTGTGTGTGTTAGTAGGCCTATCAGAGACCCAAATGTATGTGCACAAGCACTGAAAAAGTTGAGTTTTATATAATATGGGACCTTTAAGGTTGAAAATTGGTGATGTCCTCCTTTTATTTACTTTTTTATTTAATTTATCTTTTATTTAGCCAGGCCCCATTTATATACACTATCTCTTCTTCCAGGGAGTCCTGGTCAAGATGGCAGCAAAAGCAGTTTCACATAAAAAAAACTATTTCACATGATAGAACACATACAATACATAAAAGCTACACAAGGGGGAAAAAAAGTAAAAGAAGAGAGGCATACCAGCGATATCCAGAACACAGTTCACCTCAAGTCCAAATATTTAAATTGGCTGAAATGGCAAACAGCAGGGACTTATGTAAGATGACAAACATGATGAGGTGAGGGAAAAATAAAATGCAGTGGCAGTATTTGCAAATGTCAATACCCATCTTTTTGCTTGTCAAAGAGCTTAGGCCTTTAGGAAATATGTTGGGCCTAACATTTCTTAAACCTATACTGCAGTATTTTTGCAATATAATGGGATATTTCATTGATTTTATGCTTGAATCAGATATTGTACATAGTCTAATCCTTTTGTGTGTGTTTTCAGGATCCTCTCAATACAGTGTTGAAGGATGATGCTATACCAACTATCTTTGATGTGTCAAGTAAACCTCAAAATGGACAACTGAAGCGAAGTAAAGAGTTGGTGGGTTAAAATAAGTCTCTGTGTTTTATATGCATAAATAGATTTGTATTTTTAGTTATATTTAATTTTGTTTGTCTTGTTTCATTCAGCAGACTGAAGATGATGCAAAGGAGAATAAAATGAAGAAAAGTAAGTACTAATGTTAAAGTGTTTGCATAAATAGTATTGCATTAACTAAATTAAATTAACATGATATTTAGAATGTTGGGCAGGTCATTCAGTCAGTCTACACTGCTTTGTAGTCCTCAAAAATTTATATTTGCTGTTAAAGGGCAATAGACCTCGTGTAATTTTTCTGCACAAATAAGGGAAGGCTTATTTACATACATACAACTTTTTCTTGGGCATTTCCTGGTTGTTAAAGGTGCATTCACTGATTGTGATCCAATACACTTTTTGTCAAAAGCCGCAGATATCTCCTCATGGTCCACTAGCTGTCCGTTCTGTGTGCGCCCTGGAAAAAAAATCCTGTGTTTGTACACAGTCCTGGCTCTGTGAATGGGAGAAAACACTATTCCAGCCAATCAGCAACAGTGGGCGTTCGTATGTTATGGTTTCCCCACGTGGAGTGCACCTGATTGAATAAACGCGCTGCTAGTTGGGCAGTCCCTGGTTCTCGGCTACCATTTTCAAAAAGAAAATGGCGGCTTGCTTGATCGTCAACTTTCTCTTTTTCTACCTAAAGTTGAACCTAAAATATGTTTCTGACAATTTCAATGATAAGATAGATAGATAGATAGATAGATAGATAGTTACTTTATTAATCCCCTTGGGGAAATTCACCTGTCCGGTAGCTCTCACAGAACACCGAACCCAAATACGCAGTATAGATAAGTACCCAGTAAGTACACAGTAAGTACTGAAACAGTAAAAAACAGTAAAGAGATTCAAAACAGTAAAGAGATTCAAAACAGTAAAGAGATTCAAAACAGTAAAGAGATTCAAAATAGATTCAGAAAATTCACACATATACACATGTACACAATATTTACAAAATTTACAGCAGAACAATATTTGCAGCGGATGTGGAAATAAATAAATAATGTTGCATAGTTGTTATTGCACTATTATGATCCTATGTATTATGTATTGTATTGCACGAGGGGTCAGTATTGCACATAGTCCAGTATGACGTATGGGGGAAAGG
>OMKL01153534.1:0-14944 GCA_900302295.1 Parasudis fraserbrunneri | reverse complement strand
TGAGGGGTGGGTGTAATCAGTCTTTCTCATCAAGCAGATGGGCTCAGAGCTTCTTGTCATCCTATGAAATAATCATCAGCATGAGGCAACACATTAAGTACTCTTGCTCTCTCACTGTCATACAAACACATTTTGTTTTCTCGCTCTGTCCATCCCTCACTCATGTGAAATGTTGCATGCCCCTCTGTTCTCAAAATCAAACCTTAGGCCCACATCTAGTCTTGCTCATAGTGCTTTACATAATAGGGTAGTTGATGTGACGTGTTTTTCCACTGCCCCAAAATGAATACATATAGAAATGTTTTGTTTGTTTTTTAAATTAAATACAATTTACATTCCCTGAAGAACATTGAGTTATAAATGGGCAATAACTTATTTAGCTAAATCAAGCTTAGTTTTAGAAATACATTTTAAGGGAAACGTGGAAATGTCTAACAATGTGACTGGCCCCTGTATGATCTTGCAAATGCAAACATCAGTAAAATATAGATTTTTTTTCCTAAAAACAGATCAAAATGTCTTTGGCATTATATTGCAGGGGTCGATTTTCAGAATTGATACCACTGGACTTCATAGGATTCATCTAAAAACATATATGGTTGATTTAATTTTGTCCCCAACATTGCTTCCTGTATACTGTCACCATTTTAAACTGTCATTTGCATGGGTACCTTTATGAATGTTCTCATTGGAGCTGAACTAAGAAGTCCATCAGACGCTTGAAAAGCATATGATGCGATCAGAGGAAGAGTCCTCATCTGTTATAATATTGAAAATTCAATCCAGTCATTCCAGTAAGCGTCATCTGAAGTGTGCATTTCTTTTCTTGTCCTCCGGTGTGACACAGAATTTCTGAATGTTAAAACGATTTTACTATAAAAAATGTAAAATGTAATAAAACACGGTAAACATATAAAGGGGATTACAGGAGAAATGTCTAGTCTTTAGCCATAAGACCTCAAAATGACCCCATGGTCAAAAGATTTCCTGTGGTATGACAGGGTCCTGCAGTGAGACAAAACTAAAACCAGCCTTTGCCATGTCCTAAGTGCAGACAGTAATTACTTATTTACAAGTAGGCCTAAAATTTTTCATTTTATGCTCTTCATTTTCTTTCCTAATTGGGAATATTTTTGTTATTATGCATTTATTATGCAATTTGCCTCTGAAATATGCATCAAATGTCACTTTTTTTTAATCATCAAGTTGATTCAGACTTGGATCAGGAAACGAGAGGACGAGGATGTCTTTATATTACCTTTAAGCGTTATGTGTGTGTGTATTCCTAACTGTGCGCCAACCTGAGTAATGTGGTCCCTTTGAGTGGCAAGTGGTTGGGGTGGGTAGACCATGAATAAAAAGGCTAGGACAAGGAGGTCAAGGAGATACAGAGAAGTAAATCTGTCTTCTATGTCCGGTGGCCAGCTACCATGTAAAATCCTATATGTTTGCTCCGCAGACTAAATACAGAAAGAGCAAAGAGAGTGAGGGAGCGAGAGATGCTGAGAGAGAGAAGACAGAAAGTGAGAACATTTAAACCATTTACGCAAATATATTCTGAATTCAATAATGTGACCAGGATAAGCAAAAAAATAAATATTGATGAGCTGCATTATTCAAGTCTGGCTTTCTGTCTCTTATCTTATCGAAGACTGATAGCTGCTTTACATGACAGGCTTCCAAACTTGTCGCTGTGAATGAAAAATAGGCCTAATGATTTCTTCTAATGATTCTCCTAATTAGGCTAGAACATAGATTTCATATCAACCCCTTTAATGGTCCGGCTCTATTATTCCAACTCATGTCATAAGTAACAATAGAAATCAGTAGACTCATCAGGCATATACACTGATGCCACATTTTATTTTCCCGGAGTAGTCACAAATGTGTGTGGTGAGAGGAACAACTGATTATCAAAGCTGAATTTAATACATTTTAAATTAAATTACCACACCGATACTGAGGTTAAAAGGAAATCTGTTTTCTATTTTGATAAAATATATTTTCTACAAGATTTGCTATTCTGCCTTGACCCCTGTCCTTCCATGGGACACTATGTCCTACAGTGTGACGCAAATAGAATGTGGAAGAAGCTAAAGCTGTTATATTTTTGGATTAATAGTGATAATATTTCATAATAATTTTGCCTTGATAGATTAAAGCAATTTCTTAAAGGTTTAAATGAATTACAAAGACTTTCAGGAAGTTTGTATGGCAACAAATTCGCTCAAAATTATGAATTATTGTACAGATTTGTCGAATATGAATGGTGATGATTGACAGAAGTTTCTTTTAATCTCTGCTGTTGAGTTTAGTCCCAAAAATCAATATATAATTAATATATAGCCTAATATATTTGATAGTGACTTTATGTCACACAACAGGACAAGTTATGTGTAGTATAGAGAGAGAACCTCTATAAAATTGTAAAATATAGACATTTTCTAATAACCACTTACATTTCTTGAAAGTTCACTTTCCATAGTATTTATGTGCAAATTTCCTTCAAAAATGATAACGTTTGAAAGGAAACAAACTGTACACCGTCTACCCAACAGCAGACCCAGAGAAAGCTGTACAGCCACAGCCACAGACTGGAGTGCACATCCACATGAACAGATCTTTTATCCAGTTTGCGGGGGCATTTTTGTGATTTTATGGGAGTTGGAAAACTGCCCCATATTTACATGCCTTTAACCCTTGTATGACCCATCCCGTTGCCTTTACCATCCACTATACACTGGCCATCAATCAGTCCAGACCATTGAGTTGATTCGCAAGGGTTATATTGCCGGTGTGTGGTTCGATTGACCCGCGTGTGACCCAGCCTTTTCTACAACCAAGGATGTAATTATGGTATTCAGACCAATAACCCTAAGAGCAAAAGGGTTTCATGTCCCTAAAAGCATGTACTTAAACTGACACCATTCCAACCATTTGGATTTTAATGACAATTACTGTAATCATCAGTGAGAATACAAGTGGTGAGAAACAATGGCATTTGGAGGCTTGTCCAAAAAAAAGAAGAATAAATTGCACAGCTTCACAAGATTAGTTCCTAGGTAACCATGTGACAGTGTCGACAATTGCTATGGAAACCAGTGCATTCTTTCTTTGTCTCTCAGTTCTTTAAGGAAATGTGTGAGAATATTCCCCAAGTGTGAATTGGTTTCACTCTCTAAGCCGAGGTTTGACAGTTGTAGAGGAAGACACTGTCACGTCATACAAAGCATTTAATCTTGAATTGAGACTCATTCCCTTTCATGTATAAAATGATTTTTGCTAGTCTCTTATGCTAAATGTGAAGGAGTGTAGACTACATATGTCCCTGGCTTTAAATTGAAGCTGATATCATTTTCTTAAGTAAACCTCAAGCACTCAGGCTACTATCGGTATACAGAAGTAAAAGACACTACTAATTCCCCCAAACCCTCTCATTAATTTGATATGAGAAATGTAATTTGCACAAACTCCTTTCCAAATAAAAGCATTTTTCAAGATTAGAACAAACAAAATCATATTTGAATGATTTTCCTATCTCTTATTTCCTTTGCCTATTTGGCACCTATCCAGGTACAGCCACGTTGACAATTGAAAAAAACAAAACAGGTTCTCCCTTCAAAGAGAGTGAGGCATCACAGCCCACTCTATTAAAACAGCAGGTGCAAAGCCAAAAGAGACACTTTGATACGCAGCCAATTATGGACATTCCCCCATCGCATCACCCTAGATGTAAATCTGAGTCCTCCGAAAGAAGTGATCAGAGGAATTACCTCATCATTTCCCCCACGGATAACTGGTATTACAGAGATCACATTAATCAACTGGAACCTCAAAGAAAAAAAAGAATCCCACTTATTCCAACACAACCAATTAAACGTCTTCCACCATCATCTGATGGCTTGTTTGTCTTAATCACCTCGGTGCGCGCGAGGGGTCGACCCCAATTAACTGCCTCCAGTGACACCGACACCCCGCCGCATGGTGATTGTATTTCAGCTTCAATTACCTCACATCCCCCAATTGGGAGAGCTGATTTTTCTCCCATTTTTCCCCCTTCTTCTCTCTTCCTTTCCCCCTCTGTCTTGCTCTCTCTCTCTCTCTCTGGCTTGGTCTGGGGGACTGAGAAGCCAAGTTTTAAAGATGTAAAAAAAGAACCACCAATCATTTTACTTGAAACTGAGCAGTCAGTCAGTTGGCAGTCCTGTCCAAATCAAATACGAGGAAGCTGTTCACACGTATGTCATTTCGAGGCCCCTTTCCTTTAGCTCTTTTATAAGGCACACCAGTTGAAATACCTGTGGACTGAGTTGTCTTTTTCCATAGTGAGCCAGAGAGATAGTTTTAAGGACTGCAGACGAGGCTTTATTTTGTGTCTGTCTAACTGTCCATCTAGTGGTTGACAGCGTGCAGGGAACCCCATTAGAAGCAGAGCTGGTAGCCCCCAGTAGCCTGCGGCTCTCCGAAATAGCTTTTTAAAAGGTATCGGTCTCCCCCATTTCCTCAGGGTCCAGGTGCTTCTAATTGGATTTCTTTTACAAGATTATTGCCTGGGCTCAGACCGACCATTAGAGACCCGTGCACCTCCCAACTGCACCCACTGTTACTGTTGTCAGAAGTGGACTTCACAAATATATATAAGATTATATATTATAATATATATATATATATATTACAACATGATTAAATGTTGCCTTTCAGTGATGCAATGCCAGGCAATCCACCTTAGTGTGAATACATCAAGTTTTGATTGGCAATGGATGAAAACTCCTTGCTACCTTCTTGTCAATAACAATAACAATGTTGATGGCAATGTTATGTCACAAAGTAAAAGAGTGTTGCACTTCATGTGTTTCAGAGCCAACTCTTTGCCAATGAGTTCTGCCGTTGAATTTAAAATCCCTCTGTGTCGACAGAAGAAAAGTCTCCATTCCCTGGGAATAGACCCCTATGAAGTATTCCGACCTTCTTAAATGAGGCTGGCTTTATGAAGTCTGTGCATTGAAGGCTCAGAGTCATGCCAATCCTTATTATCTCCAGAGAAATGGTTCTCTCAAAATCCTATTATAATGGCATAAGAAAGGTCCAAGCCTGGTCAAGGCACTTAATAATAGGAAATGAGTGCAATTTTCCTGTCTGAATGGGCTCTTGTGTTGATAATGAGAGAGACGGAGATCTTATCTGGCTTCTTGAACATTTTATTGTTTTGGCATGAGTTGAAAACTGTATTGGCAAGTCTGTTCCTTTCAAAGATACAACACTGTCAGTACAAGGGTATTGACTGAAAATAGACGGTGTCAGTGTAATTGCGTTGCTAGGGAACAGCTTGGACCCAAGTTCATTTCCTGTCAGCTACTGATAAGTGACTTATCAGCTACTGATGAGTTTGGATGAATACAAAGTAAAATGTAGGTAAATTCGTTTGGACTAAATTGAACATATATGCTCAGAATCCTCTAATATAACGTGCCATCGCCCCTCCCCCTCTGCTGCCCCACACACCTTTTCATATTCACAAACAATCCCAAAACAATTCATATTATTGTCATCTTAACTTCTCTGGCACGTTTTCCTATGATCAGGTTTGGATATTTTGTGGTCCCACAATATCTGCCTTTGAGATACAGAGATAGAGAGAGAGAGACGGAGAAAGACTTCAGGACTTGAAAAAAATAACAGTCATCCTTCTATTCATAATGGTGGATTACACTCCTATTGCAAGATTTGTGTGGTTTGTGCAGCTGGCTGGCTGCTCTGCCGTCCTCCAGCAAGGCGCTCTAATGGAGCTCTCCGATTTGGACAGAGAGGAGAGAGAGCGTGGAATTACATGCGAGAGAGGAGGGAGCGCAAATTGGTTTTGGGGAACACACAAGGTGCCTCCTGACTACGTCACTGTTTGTCCTTGTTAAATAGCCTACTTCACCTATAAACACAAATGACACCTTTTGGAACCCAAAAAAAACCACACGACTTTTAGTGTGATTGTGAAATAAACAGGTTAACTGCTCTCCTATTTTGAATTCGAATACATCATTGCAGTTCGGTTATTTAATTTTTCATAAATTTCGAACAGAAAATTATAGCCTGTTTCGAATGCTTTTGTTATCAAATTTAAACCGTCTATACTGGGCCTACCATGGTTGTTACAGAATAAGTTAATTCAACATAACATTTTTATGATTTGAGGTATGAATCATGTTCTAAATTTCTTAAGTAGCATATGTTTTTTGAATATCCAGTCCTGGACTATGTTGTATGTATGTCCTCAACCATTGTTGAGAATGACCTAGTTCAGAGTAGGCCTAGACACAATTTCTTTCTTATTTTTTGACAGGAACAATATTTCACTTTTTTTCTTACAACTGTCAATCGATTAATGCATGATTTGCTTGCGTTAATCGTGGTAACGCATATAAAAAAATAAATGGAGCAAAATGTGTCTGTAGGGGCTGCGGTCATAAAGAAATGCATGAAAAAAATGGTGAGGGAAAGTAATCGTAAATACTTATCAGTCACAGTAGTCTTCAATAACATTGAATGGTGATCCATTTTGTGAATACATTTGTTCTCTGATGTAATGATATCTTTGTTGGCAGACGGCTCCTTCTATGTTAAAGGCCTCTACAGACGACCACCGGGAAAATCTCTCTGCGCTGGCTGAGCCATTGTTTTCCTATGGGGAGAGCAGTGGCGCCTAACTAGTCGGCATCGTACCGTTGCCACAGAAAGCTCAAAGTTTGACCTCGTTTGCCGCTGACCTTACAAAGCGCTACCAATGAGAGTACAGCTTTATGTGATGTAAGCATACATATTATACAACTTGGTTTAATCCAAAAGTCTGTTTTGAAACTTTGTATTATGAAATAAGGCATTCAGGGGATGTCTGGTCACATATTATTCTCGGCGCATGTCAGTGATCCAGCAACATAAACACTCCAGTCACCTGGCTGGATACCAAAGCTATGGGAGGTGGTTGGGGTCAAAAAGGGTCATGTTAAAAAATGTATTGCATTAAGTCTTTTTAAAGCGTTCTGGTTTTAAAATGAATCGAAAAAATGAATGTGTTAATTTTGACAGCCCTACTTTTTTCTTTAAGTTTTTGTAAAAATATTGTCATGGTGTGACTTGGATTCAAATTGGTCTATTCTCGTCCAATTTCCATCCTATATTCTTTATAATACTGCTGAAGTATCAAATTTATACATGTACTGGATTAAAGAAAAGTGAAATATCATTGACATTGGTATAGTAAAAATGCATACCTTTGTGTGGTTCCATGATGACATAACTTGAAATACGGTCCAGTCTCCATCCCAGCCAGAGTTCAGAGTATTAACTAACTGAAGCATGCTCGACCCTGGGCCCAGCAGGGGATTTTAACAAGGTCCAGGACTTTGAGGCTGGGACATCAGATGGGAACAACACCACCACACCTGACTCCACTGTGCCATGCCCCCTCATGCTGTGTCTCATCTGGTGTGCTCTCCACTCTCATTACACTCCAGGATATAAAAAGGTCCACATAGGATACCCTGAGTTGTCAGGAAAGTTGGGGAGGCAAACAGTCTGGAAGTGGGATATAGGCTTTAGACTACAGTGATTAAGTCCAATAGAACATGCTCTGAAAAGGCCTGTACTGTCTAGTTGCACTCGAGCACAAAGTGTGAAGGGAGCACTCACAGTATGTTAATGATGTTTCATGCCAACTGATATGGCACAATGCTACAGCTCATTGGCCACAGTTTTTATTTAATGATTATCACCTATTATTTGATTATAGTCACCTGTGTTTGTCGACCAAGATGTCTGCGATCAAATATGAAGAATTGCAAACGTGTGTGTGCGCGTTTCACCATCACAGTGATATCTGATTTGTATCAAACTTTGTAAATAAAGATGGCGACTGACATGTAGGAATGCTAGGTACGGACTTGAGCTAGCTTAGGTGATATAAACCACCTAAGTGACTAGATCATGAATGCACTTGAAATGGGCCATATTTGAATTAGTGCTGGATAGGGTTGCAAAAGTTTGGGAATATTCAAAGGTGGAAACTTTCCATGGGAATTAATTGGAATATATGGAAATTAACAGGAATAAAATGTGTTAGGTGTAGGACAAGACAACAGGCTTGTATGTGCGAAACCCACCATGGAATATTTATTGAGTAGAGAAAGGCTGGCCATGAGTGGGCAGCAAGGCATGGCTGGGCTGGACTACAGTGTGGCGTGGGCTGAAACACAGGTGCGGTGGAATGAGGCAGGCAGGTTGGTGTGATGGTCCTGAGGCAGAGGAAACAACGATTAGAATATAAAGCATGAGAGGAACACACTGGAAAACGAACACAGTATACACAATACTGCTGGCTAGAGTCGTTTAGTTACCACTGTAGTAAAGGCAACGATCTGCCGAGTTCTTCTACTGCAGAGTTGATGAGAAGATGCGAGGCAGGTGCGCTGATGAGTTGGTGAAGCAGGGAACAAGGGGAGAGAGGGAGAGCGACACGCCCACACCACAGGCACAAACGGAGAGCAGAAGACTAGGTCATGACAAAAACGGAAATATAGGGGTTATTTGCACAGGCTGTATTTACCATGTCATATGCAGATAGAAACATAAACCTTTTACCAGATCATTAGCAGATATTGTAATTGCGAACCCTTCTCATATATATATATATATATATATAAAAATCAACAATTTAGTTATCAGCTGAACTTTAAAGGTACAATCTGTAATGCCGTCAAACAGTGACCCCTTGGCAGAAGAGCACCGCTTGGTATTGTGCTTTGTTTACTTTTTTGTTTTGGTCTGACAAGTGGGTTAGAGTTAAGTAACTCATTATACTGTGAATTTCTCCAGACCCCTCTTGATAGAGCCTGAGGTGTGGCCAGCAGTAGCAACCCCTCCCTTATACCCATTGAAATCCAACCCATACACAAAAACTAAACAAAGCGCAGTACCATGTTGCTATAATTTGCCTAGAGGTTGCTGTTTGACAACATTACAGATTCTACCTTAAAAGCTGCAATAACAATTTTCTGACCACTAGGTCAGCCACCTCGTGGCGAGTTGCCACTATAAACAAACTTCATTTTCCCTAAAGGAAAGCCTCTTCACATATCAACATACAAATGCCTTACTGGCACAATGTTGTAACTAAGACATTTGCTGAAGCAAAATAAACTACAATACATACAACTTTCTCTTGGGCATTTCCTAGTTGTTATACAAGGTAGGTAAATACTTCACCTACAAACAGAATACTGTTCAGACAGCACTTACTTAGCACTTACTTACACTTACAACAATATTGATGTAATTAAGAGATTCGCAAAAAAAAACACCTTTTTAACTGCATAGGTTTCTAAAATAGGTGACGCTAAAGCGCGGGGTTGGTTTTATCAACAAAGAAAATAAATGATGGAATAAAAACAGACTGGCCACTGGAAGGGCTGTTTGAATAGGACACCATCACTCAATGAGACCATCTGATAGCAGGTGGTCAAAAGAAGTTTTGAAAAGGTGAAAAATACTGTCAGAAAATAGACACTGCAGCTTTAATCAAATGAGTTGACTCTACATTGTATTCTATATTGTATTGGAGTGCTCAGCACATGTGATGGGAGAATGCACTGTGCGTGCAGAGGGTTGTAATTCTACTGAATTCCTATTAGATGGGATGCTGCAAAGTCTGTCTAAAAGAGTTCACGCTGTTGCCATCTTGATAGTGGGACTAACAACACCAGACCCCTATCTCTTTGAATGGGAAGTCATCCGTATCTAAGAATCTGTCATACATATCATTGTTTTTCTCTCATTTGAAGTCACTGGTAAATTACTTACAACATAGAATGTTAAGTCAACAGTTACATTGGTCAAAAAGGACAATTTTATGATAGAAAAACACCTTTTTTCCACTTAGACCAGCTTCTACACATTCTACACAAGGATTTTCCACAAAGGTCAAGAGTACAGAAATGTAACGTTTTTTTCGTTTTTGTTTCGGTATGTGGACAATAATCTGAATGTTAACACAGCAGACAGTAATATTTTCAGTACATTCCTTATTGATACAGTTTATATGAGTAAAAAAAAAAAAAAAAAAAAAATAGGTATGGAAATTCCTTAATGCACTATCATTAGTTTGAAATACAAGTGTAGTCTTAGCTCATGGCAAAATGTCTTTATTTTGCCCAGAGACAGTGAACGTATCCTAATTTGGTCATACTACAGACACACAGGCTATGTGTTAACATTCACAGAGAAGTATTTTTCACAGCTCTTGAGTAAAAAAAAAGATGTAGACCTACGTGGTTTGGCAGTTTCAGCAGATGTAGCCTGACATTAGCGAGAAATGCAGGAATAACTTATGTTCTCATCAGCAGAAGTACAGAAAAACTATTTTGGGCTTTTGCATGAACTCGGTAATTTTCCACTGCAAGAGACATTTAAAGATTCAGTACAATGAAAATTGTGTTTTTCAGTCTCATTGCATTTTTTTTTTCAGAAGGTATGTTGATGTAACATTACCCAAAATGTTAGAACTACTGTTGTGAAAATAATGACTAATGCCCTTCGATCTCTATCCCCCTGAATAGCAACAAAGTCAAGTCATTTCAGATATCCAGTCTGCTTCCTAAATGATATTACATAATGTACTCTGGTTACCTGATTGGCCCATCAGTCAGTCTGTCAGTTTTCAGTAGTTGTAAAGGATATCAGCTAGCTAATCCACAAACAAGTAATGAAACTAGTTTGCTACAATTTAATAATTTTAGTGGTTCAAAAACATCCACAGCAACTGAGACAATTTATTTATCACCTGCTAGCGCAGGTTAGCCAATGTTAATCTCCCATAGCAACCGATCATACTGGTCCCATGAATTTGTTTACATCTGAAAGCTTCCTGTATTATGATATTAACTTGACATCTCCTTTCAGTGAACAGAAGGCCACGCCCCCTCAACCTACTGAGAATTGGCTGTGCCCAGAGAGGGTGCACTAAAACAGTTATAACAAATCAAATGATACATCTGAAGCTGAAAAAATTATACTCATGACATTAATATTCCACAATAAGCAATTTATGACTGAATTAAAAAATAATTGCACTGGATCTTAAACTTAAGCATTTATTTACTACTAGCAGTGCCCGACCATCAGAGCTTGTGTGGGCAATGTCACTGTGTTTTGTGCCACGCTGTTGGGAGGGGTTTCTCTTGTTCAGGACAACTTGGCCCAACCGCATGAAGCAATTTCTTTCATGAAAAATGTCCATTGTGCAGATTTAAGTAGCAATAACTGATAGCTGATAATTCAGTTTAAACTTTAGTCTAAACGTTCAAGGTTGTTCCAAAATATGATAGCACCATAGATCTAATGTTTTGAATTAGAAAATACTCCAAATATTCAAAAAAAATGTTTTATTCAAATATATCAACATTTGTGATTTCTTGCATGTGAAGATCCAAAAAGTATTAGTTTTAACAATTATATTTACACAATATATTTTCAAAATGTATAATTTCCACATGAGAGCAAAAACCTCCAGGAAAGAAGCTGAATCATCCAAAGAGGCACATTTATTGTGTTTTTGTGTTGTTTGCCATCTTGTTTGGTTGCTTTACACATACAAATAAATAATAGAAATTAATAATAAATCATAATAATAAATAATAATAAACATTTACATGCAGATAATTAGACATAATTGATGTATTTACAGTAATTTATAGCAAATACACATGAATGATTACATGGTTTGCATTAGATGTACAGATGTAAAGAGTTATTTATGTAAAAAATAAAATAAAAGTACCACTCTGCCCGAGGAAATACCAACAATGACTTATATATGTTTAGTCATCTACTGTATAACTCAAAGTTGAAGTCTTCGAAGAGCAGACTTTGTTATTCTTTTAAAGGGATTCTTTGACATTCTGCACATATGGAAGATTGCCACCCTGTGGCCATGACATGTAATTGCACCTTGTTTAAACATGGAGGATAAACGAAAACGGAAAAAAAAAAATCTTCATTTTTTTACATTTGTGTTGTTCACATTTAATGCTCTAGAAATGAGACCATAGCCTTTTACAGATTTCACACCAGAGTGGCTCGTATGGGCAATTTCACTGTGTTTCATGCATCGCTGTTGGGAGGGTTCTCTCTTATTCAGCCCAACTCAGCCCAACTCCTTGATTTAGCTAAATAAGTTAAGGTTCTTTTTAATGAAAAAGCTGCATAGTGCAGGTCTATTAATTTATTCACTGGGCATTTGTCACAATGATTTTCTGTACTGACATTTCAGTAGAAAACAGTGTGATATCATTATTAGCATCCCTTATTGAAAACAGTGAGTACTGTTAGCTCTAGTGCTACCCATGGGTTTCAATGAGCAATGTTAACAACACTAACATTATATTTTTAGGGAAGACAAAAGCTAAATGTAATCACTTTTTGCCTATAGTATAACCAGTGACTGGAAAATGTGAAGGTATCCCTTTAAATTGAAGATGGAGAATAACAGATGTATTACTGGTAAGTGCAGTAAGCAAATTTCACAGTTTTTTATTAGTTAGTTTAGTTTTACAATGTATGCATTAGTATGCATCATGTAACTATGGGTCTCATATTATAACCCAGTCTCACTTATGATGGTGTTGCCTCTTTCCTTCTTTTCCATGTCACAGGTATTTCCACCCCTCTTCCAGCAAAACCTATGGGCACATTGCAATGGCATGCAAACAAAGTAAAAACATTTAGAGAGAATGAATTATCTCCCCCTCAGCATTCACTTCATACTACTACTACTACTAATACTAATACTACTAATATAATATAATATACATATTAATTTATCATAGACTACCGGCCTCATGATCAAATGTTCAGTGATTCACCCTGAAAATGTAAACTCCAAAGAAAGATAACACTAACAGAGGAGCTGGGGTAATCCCAATCTGAAGGGCTTGATGATTTGGTTGTCAGACACATCATAAATAAACCCTTTCTGACCCCCAGCCAAGAGGTTTAAATTATGTAACTGAGGAAAATTCTGTAGCTGACAGGTCTCTTTTGATAAGCAGGAGAAATTGTTTATTTGTTTTCCCATAAAGAAAACTCCTGCCCATGGAGAAACTGGCAGAAATGGTGCAAAGACACTAGGAGACTTCAGGTGAGATACTGCCTCCCCTAGGACAAGATGTCAAATAGATTCAAACAGCTCACTACAGGTCTCATAATTACTTGATAGTGACTAGAGCCTGATGTTCTAACCTCTTTTTTTCTTCTTTCTTTTTTTATTTTTTATAAATAAATGTTATACACTCTTCAATTGTGTGACCTTGGGACAAGCTCAGAGCAGAATCTATTAAATTGAAAATAATGCTAGAATTGTGGTAATTTGTGGAAATAAGATTAATCTTTCATCCTCTCCTGCCTGCTGAAAATGTGCTGTTGGGTATTTCAGAATGTCATAAAACAATTGTAATTTATTGGCCTTCCATTTGAATTATTAGTAGCGTACTCACTGACCCAGACCAATGTTTTTGACATTGACTTTATTATACTTACAAAGCAGCCAAATAATAAAGTCAGCCAAATAATGCTGAAAAGATTGACACCAGTAGCAGCTGCCGTCATAAAAGCATCAAGACTTTATTAATGGTTAAAGATGCCTGAGTGGATGGGTGTGGAGGAAAGGACCAAGGCCAAGGGTTTTTGGTAAGGAAGTAAAACTTTAAATACAATGACCTTGTAATCAACAGGACTTTTAAATTCAGTGCCTCAGATGGGCCACAAACATTCATGTTTGCAACTCTTCATATTTGGTCATATTTGGCCATATAAGGGACAGAAGACATTATGATACCTTACTCTGAATATACTTTATCTAGCTGCATGTCTGAAACAATACACAGTGAAACATGTGGCTGACACACTTACCCTCTGACTTTCTGCATCTGCTCTATTGTTTCTGGCAAGTCTTTATTGAAGGTCTCAGGCAGAAAGATGTTAACCCAAGACGAGCCAATGGTAAGACTTCCCATAATAATATATGGCAGGTACTTGCTAAATGTCCCTGCCAGTACAAATGAAAGACATATTTTATTAGGTAAGAAGAATCTTTAACACAGTATACATCTCTCAGAGTTGGATTGCTCATGATTTGACGTTAATTAGCTAAATGTAATGGATACAGAAAGTTTGTGAACCCCTCTGCTAGTCTGTTCTCTCGTGATTACCTGAATTCAACTTCAACACTGCTTTTGTGTTTTGGACGTGAATGTTCTAGAATGTTATCATGACTAATATATTGGCCTCAGTAAGATATAAGATCAGTGAGATAAAACTGAAAACAGATGAAACATAACTTTTCACAATTGCGCAAACACTCAATGGCGGCCAGTGTTGAAAAGTAAAAAAACAAAACTAACTTTTCAAACAATGCATTCTGCCGACAGTTTTTATACAGGCCAAATATAATGGCAGTCGATAGGAAAGGTATCTGTGTTTTCCCCAAAAAGTAGGTGCGGTCTCATGCCTGCGACCACATCACAGCCATGCTGATATGCAGTATAATGTATTCCCTCTTATGCCATATTGGTTAATTATATCCACCATCTTTGCTGTAGCCTTGGCCATTTCATTAATTATAATTTAACAGGAAAAACGATCAGACTAGAGATCAGACTGAAATATCAGACACACTATCAGCATGAACACTGACAGGATGGTCATCCATTTTTAAAGTTCTGAAATGCTGCTTCTACAATGTTAATATAAGCAGGGTCTGGATCCATGATTCTGATTGGCTAGTAAGTGTCACGTGACCTCCATTTTGCGGGGTAAATCACACGATCCCCTAGGAACTGTCAAACAGACCAACTGGTCGGTGCGCATTTCACAACTATGTGTCCTCGGCTGCGCCTCGGGATCC
>OMKL01153532.1:12573-25203 GCA_900302295.1 Parasudis fraserbrunneri | reverse complement strand
CACGCAGACACACGCACACAAACACACACAGACAGGAAGAGAGAGAGAGAGAGAGAGAGAGAGGGAGAGAGAGAGTTTTAACAAGCCTTTATTGTGCACTCGCGACTTGTACACAAATACACAAAAAACATTAGCTTAAAATAGATACAAAATGATCAATTCAATAATTTTACTACCAAAATGAGTTCATCATCCACAACTCTACAGAGGGCGCCCCTATAAACCCAAATCTCTCCAACCCCCTCTAAATCTGTCAGTAATACTAGTAATATTAATATTGAAAATCCAATTAAAGTCTCACTCTCATCAGCCCCTCATTCTTCATGCTCATGTAAATTCCCATCTTTGCTTGCCCCAGAGTAAAATTCAAAGATCCCCTCCAGATGTATTTTAAACCCTTAAAATGTTCTATATTGAATAAGAATTTGTATAAATATGTTTTGTCCACCAAACTGTTCAATAAACTACTGAAACTGGCTTAGCAGCATCTCTACACCTTTCCCCTCGTTGAGAATGCAAGGATCTATGAATATGCAAATTGCCAACATGCACTCATTGATATTTACCAGGAATTCCAAGCTGTCAAATTACATTCTTTCAAGATATGTCAATACCTACACTGCTTTCTGTGTATGCTGAAGCTAAAGGTGTCAAGTTACCACATATTGGAAAAAAAGATAGTGACCAAGGCATTCTTGTATTGAAATTGAAAAGGCTTTATTTGTTTGGCTAATGCATAATAGCAAGGTTAAAATACGCACCTATGTGCGTTATAACCCATGTTGCGGCACACAGGCCTTCACCAGGGTGACTAATAGTAGAAAGGAACAAACACACATATATAGGAAATACATGGGAAATGACATCATAGATTGAGCAGGTGACAAAAATTCGAGGACCCACATATAGACACAATTATAAACTACAATATATGAAACAAGCAAAGTGGCAAGACACACCACAAAAACAATTATAGTTTATACCACATGAGCTCATGTCTCCCCGCAAAGAAAAACAAAACACATCATCATTATAAAAAAGGAGAATAATAAATTTTCTTTGACACCTGGAAACACCATAGCTTTTAGTTGGCAAATCCAAAAGGTTTCCCGTTGTAAGAGTCGTTTGAGACAATCTCCACCCCTGCAAGAACAAGGGACCACCTCAATGGCCATAGCCTTCATTGAACTAGGGCTGCCATAACAAGCCTGTCTGTAATGTTTAGCCATTGGGTATTTGTCATCAGAAGCCCTAATGGCATAAACATGCTCCGACAGCCTGCCCCTCAGTCTGCGTTTGGTCTGACCTTTATAAAAACACCCACATTCGCACTCCAACCTGTATACGACATATGTTATATTACAGTTAACAAACGAATGAACGCATGTTCTGGGTCCGCCAGTATCTTTAAATATGTTGGGTTTCGCAATGTGGTGACAGTAATTACAGTTCCCACATGGGTGGTTGCCTGTGGGTTTGGAGAGCCAGCTAGGCTTGGTTAAGTCACTGTCTACCAACTTGTCCTTTAAGGTAGGTGCTCGCCTATAAGAGAAAGCTGGGGGCTCTGTGAACACCTCACACAAAGTAGGATCACTTTCAATAATGCTCCAGTTCCGATGTCCTTAACAAAATAAATTTGTTTGGATTTTGGAGGCCTGTGTGACTGTTTGAGAAGACTCTGTCTCTCCATAGATTTAGCTTTGGTGAGAGACTGACTTGGCTTGTATCCCTGTTGCTGAAATCTAGCATGCATATCCAAAGCCTTCTCCTCAAAGTCATCCCCTCTGTCACAAATGTGATGCAGCCTTTGACACTGTCCAAAAGGTATGTTCTTAATCAAACTAAGGGGATGAAAACTGCCCTGAGGATTGCATTACGATCTGGACTTCTAATGACTAAACATTACAAACAGGTCATGGCAGCCCCAATTTTAATTTTTCATTTCATTTCAAATATTTATTTTCACTCAAAAGACACTGAGGATTACCCTAATTTTCAGTGACGACAAGCTTACATAAAAACAGAAAGACACAATTAAAAGCAAGTAAAATAAGGCACAATAAAACAAAAAAATACAAACAAGACACAGATTAAATCAGTTAAAATCGGTTAAAACAGCTACGCACTGAGGCAGGGAGGTTTGTGATCTGCCCATAAGATAAAAAGCTCAAGCTCAGTCTGCACTCAGGGGACCCTAAGCACAAGCTAGTCTCTAGAGCGAGTTCGATAGGGTCCAAAGTCCCATTCCAATAACGTTGAGATGTAAGGAGATAACTTACAATAAGGGCTTTAAAATAAAACAAATGCCAATGCTTGTTGTGCCTCTCTGTAAGAGATGGCCAACCAACCTTGTCATAAAGCATGCAGTGATAAGTATAACTATCACCAGGGATGAATCTGAGGGCAGAATGATACAGTGGACAGAGTCCAGGGGTTTAAGGGTTGAGGCCACAGCATGCCTATAAATTACATTACCATAGTCCAACACTGATAAGAAACGATCCTTTTCTTACTAATCAAAGGAAAGCTGGTTCTGTCTCCATACAGGAAGCCAATTTTCTGTCGCAGCTTGGAGGCAAGGTTGTCAATATTGTATTTAAATGTAAATTTCTCATCGAGCTACATGCCAAGGTACTTATACTCAATGACTCTCTCAATGCTAGAACCACTTACAGTAGATATTTGCACACCATCATAATCATCATTTCTAGAAAACATCATCAATTTAGTTTTACTAGCATTAAGAACCAATTTAAGATCAATAAGAGCATAAAAAGACAGCTGCAAGTTCTCGTTGGCCAACTGTACAGAGTCAGCGATACAATACAAAATAGTATCATCAGCATACAGGTGGGCTTGACAACCATTCAAGGAAGAAACAATATAATTAATATAAATAATAAGAAGGACAGGACCCAAAATTGAACCCTTAATTATTGACAAAAATTCAGATTGGGCTTGACCCGACTTCACACACTGATGCCTCTCAGATAACCAATTACATGCAACTCTATCCAAATCAATACTAGATAATCTTTTTAAGAGCAGGTGGTGAATGACTGTGTCAAAAGCTTTTGAAAGATCAATTAATAGAGCAGCACAATGATTCCACTTATCTAAAGCCGTAATAATATAATTTGTGACTAACGTGATGGCATAAATTGTGCTGTAATTTGCTCTGAATTGGTGTGGACATAGTATTGAGTGGTTTGAAAGAAAAAAAAAACTTGGAAATTGGATGGTAATTATATCAAATCATCCTTAACACCTCCTTTATGTAAAGGACTCACACTGGCTGATTTCCAAACACTAGGAAGTTTGCCTGTTGAAATTGAAAGATTAAATATATGAGTTAATGGTTCAGCGATAATTGGAGCAGACCATTTTAGAAAAAAATAATCCAATTCATCCTCACCAGTAGAACTCCTGGGATCTATGGTTTGCAAAGCATCAAGTACATCATTAAGTGAAAAGGGACATGCACACAATCAACATCAACAGGAAGAGGCCCTGTATATTCCCTATTGAATGAATGCGAAGCATCTGCAAAGAGCCTATTGAAGGCAAGACATATTTAATTTTGATTAGAAATCACACAGTCATCAATTTTAATTATGGGTGGGTAGTGAATTAGAGGTTTTATTTTTGTTTGAATTTACTTACTTCCAGAACTTGTAGTACATGTAGTTCAATTACTAATTTAACTACATTTTCCAGTATTTGGGTGTTTAACTGCATTCAAATTTCAGTAGCTTTTTCGGTAGTTAACTACTTTGGGTCATGTAGTTTAAGTGGTTAATTACAAACTACATATTTCCCTAGAATTTTAGCATTTTCCAGATTCCACCTTAACAATTGCTTCCTGTCCCCTCCTTAAAACACACCCTTGGGTATATTTAAGTGAGGTTTTGTCTGCCCTGGTCACTGAATCAAATACACATCACACTTTACACAGTGTCAGTTCAGTTGTTGCTCTGTGTAACTATTAGATTCTATAATATAATTAATATTGAATTGAATTGAACTGAAATACTTTATTATCCCGTGGGGAAATTCGGTGAATATAATAATCAGATAATTTTCTGCCATGTAGTTTGGATGTAGTTGAACTACTTTTAAGTAGTTTTAGTTTGACAAAAACATTTTTTTTCAGTAGTTAAGATTTAGTTTAAATATTTTCATTGTGAAGTAGCTAGTAGTTTGGTAAACTACAGTTTTAGAGTAGTTTCCCCAACACTGTAAGTACCTCAGTGTTCTCTAACTCTTATATCCTCATGCTTAACTCAATTTAACTACTCTTTGTTTTTCTTGCAAAGCTCTGAATTCACAAGGAATTTCAATCAATGGTATTGTCCTTTTCTTTTGGCTTATTTCAGAGGTTTTTCTGCACAGACCTCACAGAGTCACTAATTTAAACACCAAATGCGAAGAAACAAATGGGGGCCCATTCTGGCAGCAAATTCTTAGAGGGAAACTAATCTCTGACTGTGATGAATTTGGCAAACCAATCGAGTCCCTTCCTTTGTTATCGCGTTGTAAGCCCACCCCACTCATCTCTCAGACTGTTCCTGTGAGAAAAACGTCAAGCATCACTGTATGCATTCCAGTGCCTTCCACTCTGATGCATAATTAGTATGGATGGTGAGGTGTTCTAAACAGGTTTTTGTAGAATGACAGTAACTTGGACTGAGATAAGCTTTATTACTCCAAAGGCTATGGGAGCTCACGACATGTGTGTTAATGATCTAAGGCTGTGTGTGTGTGTGTGTGTGTGTGTGTGTGTATGTGTGTGTGTGTGTGTGTGTGTGTGTGTGCACAGATGCACACACATGTATACTGTATGCTTGTGCACATAAAGAATAGGAACAACAGCCTTCCTGTGTATATTCAAGGGGTGGGGGGCAAACTCAGTGGGATCACTGGCAGATTGGAATTGTTACATATTGTCTTTGTGAGAAATATTGGGTGTGCAAACAAATAACATGAATAATTCTATCCTAGGGTGGCAGTACTCGATTGGTAAGGTCTATAAATTTTTCAGTGGTTTGTAGTACGGAGTTCCAAATTCTTGTATTCTCACCCAGTGGTGTAATATGCAAATATTACAGCTTCATCCATCACATTTCGTTTTGTTTATCT
Organism: Parasudis fraserbrunneri; assembly: GCA_900302295.1. NCBI lineage: Eukaryota > Metazoa > Chordata > Actinopteri > Aulopiformes > Chlorophthalmidae > Parasudis > Parasudis fraserbrunneri. The sequence continues at coordinate 20,064 of OMKL01153532.1, read as the reverse complement.
GAGCAAATTGATGATACTAAAGGGCTTGTTTAAAAGACTTTTATAATACATTGTTTATTTAAACAATTTTTCTACAGATTACAATATGTACAATTTACAATCGCAAGCCAACATATATGATCATTTTAATACATAAATGATTGAATATCAGCAGTAGCAAACTGAAAAACAGTAATTGTATTCAAACAGGAGATGTGCCTCTTTTGTCTCTGGAAATGGAACATTTTAATTGATAGCTGAAAACTAAAACGTCCCCCGCACGTTCCTTGTTAAAAAGATGTTGTGATGGACAGTCACCATAGCTACAAGCTTAACACGGCAAGTGAGACTGCAGGCTGGGGACTGGGGGACTGGGGTGGCGGACATAGAGTCATGATTCTTTTTTAATGGGCTATGAGTCAAATTAACTTATGAAAGACACATCAACATCATTAACGTTGAAATCTAACAATCTGTGACTGCCAGTCTCTGTAAGCTTTGGTAGCATAACCTATAAGGACCGGACCTGGGCTATTGTCTTCTACAGCCACTATTTTCACTTCGCTTTTGCTAATTTTGTGAAATTGATTTTACTGTACGATTATATATTTATGAAAATATTTCATAGGAGTTTCAGTTTCAGAGGGATTTGCCTTCAACGAGGAGAGTAGGGTAGTTTCACATACTATCACTGGTGTGTGGTGTTAAAAGAAATAAGGTTAGAAATGCTGGAAACTGTTACAGAGAAATCAATGTTACAACCTTCAGTAGGAACTTGGCCTGTACTGCCACTACAGGTGGGCTGAGGATTCAGCAGTGTCCTCGCCTCTCTCATTGAACACGCAGGAACGTGACCTCCTGCGGAACATTGTGGCTCCTGGGGACCTCCTCTTGGTGAGGCGCAGGTAAATGTCAGAGTTGAGGAACCTGGGGTAGCAGTCCTTTTTCATCAGGCTGTAGACTTTTATCTGAGCTGCTTCGAAGCTGTTCTTTGTGGGCTGGGCTATAGTTTTCTGGATGGCCATCTTGGTGGAGTAGTCAATATTGACCTGAGTGAGGGGACAAAGTGAGGTCACAATGAGTATGTATCCAAACTTTGTGTTACTCCACTCTGTTGTTACCATAGCTGGTGGACTACCAGATCCTGTCTTTTGGTATCAGATCATTTAGTCAGACCAGTGGGTAAGAAATCTTTAGTCTCGTCTATGTGCTGAGCAAGTCCTTCCCAAAGCCAGAGAGCAAAGACACTGTGATGTAATCAGGCAACACTTTTTTAGGCATAATAGCTGTGAATTTGAATACTGATTCTAATTCCATGGCTGCACCCAAGGTGATTTCCTAGCAAGGTGAGTCCTATAAGCCCTGTAGTTTGTCAGATAGAGCCTCCAAGGCCTCTTGCTTGTGCATATTTAAACATGCTTTTATCTCAGACTGAAAGTTTGTGGGTGTTGGATCTATTGACTCAGCATCAACATGCACACACACACGCACGCACGCACGCACGCACGCACGCACGCACGCACACACACACACACACACACACACACACACACACACACACACAAGCATACGTCACACATGTATCTAACAGTCACATTTGTTGCAGGTGCTGAGGGTATAGCTGAAGTGTGGTCTTGTCATCCTTGCTTAGTGTACAGAGGTGTTCGAAACCACAACTGCCTCGCACAGAAATAGCTTGTCGTGTTTCAAAGCACGCTGCGCTACATGTATGTGTGTGACCTCAGCATGCTCCTTATGATTGTTCACAAAGGTCAACCTGCCAGTAGCTAATGACAATTGCATTCCATGCAATCTTCTTCAGAACTCACCAACCGTTGAGTGGCCTGGCTACTTTTATCCATCACAAAATGGAGAGAAAACAGGTATATTGCTCTCCGTTGGTTTGTTTTTAAATTAGAACCGTGCATATAACATAAATGTGCATGTGCAGAAACAAGATTTTGTTAACAGATGGTGACATATTCGTCAGTTCCAAAAGATCAGTCTCTCAGAACTTTTCTGTTCATCAAAACAGATGCAAATCTGGTGGGGATGGACTCATCATCAGCCCTGTCCAACAAACAGGTACTCCTCATTGAAAAATAATTAAAAACAGATGCAACATATCAATGCAGCCAGGCCCTTATTGTTACTGATGGTTTAATATTTCACACATTCACTGACATTGAATGACAAATTAAGGCTTTTTAAAGAAAATGGCGCGTCACTGACGTCATTTCAGTCCTCCCAGCTCAACACCAAAGTGTTTTTTTCGGGATAGGATAATAGCTACATAGTATATTTTGTGGTTAATAACTATTTGTTATCCAAGCATGAACACAGATATGGTCCAAAGGAAGCACAAGACATGCCCTGTTGTCAAGCCACTCACATAGTGCCCACCTCAAGTATCTTTATTTATCTATCTTTTCAATACACACGTTTCATTTCCATCATCTCCACTTAAAACAGGATAAGATACTTATGAAATAAGAGGTACCCTGCTTTAAAAAAAAAAGAAAAAAAACAGGGCAGACCTCCCCTACTCCGTCCAAGAGTGCCTTTATGTTTTGTTAGAGCTCCTGCCCTCTAGAATATAATGTGTACGGTCCTGCATACCTCTTTAGGAGCCTCTGATTCGATAAAGACGGCATACATTTGCTTGGCTTTGGAGAGCAGCTTGGTCTCAGAGTCAATATTCTTGTATTCTTCGCAGGCCAGCCAGAACTCAATGTTCTCTTCGCTGAACTCAGTCCTGAGGAAGTGAGAGAAGGTTGCAACCCCATCTGTGTAAGAGGAAGGCAAGAGACACATCATTATCGACAACTATTGTGTTCTTTCACTGGCTTCCACAACAACACTTTGTGGTTTCTTGATCAGCTCTTTATGTATGGTTTCCAGAGGGACGGTGGCAAAGAAATAGATGATTTGCATTGTATAGTGCAGGTACTTGGTATTCTCCCAAATTGTGAATTTCTTTGTGCATATCAATTACAGGTATGCCTGTATTCTTGAAGAATATGATAGGGGAAGAAAGCATCTTTCTTACCCTATTGTAATTCAAAACACAGGCCCACTTTACTCTGATGCTCACAAACAAAACATAACAAAAACTTTTACAGCTTAAAAATATGTGCACACTCAGAATTCACGTTTAGTTGTCACATTGAGAGGAAAAGTAAGTGTCTAATCCCATGTTTTTGGTTTTTGGTGGCAGAGACACTTTGTGTAGTTTTACCTTTTTACGTTTACATTTGGATTAAGGATTGGGCCTTTTAAATGTTGCTAATTGAAATCAGTGAACACAGCAATAATAGAAATAACTTAGACTAATTTAAAATGGTTTGATGAATATTTTTATCCTTCACCATTGCATGTTTTCGTAGGAGCACATGTATCCTTCAAACTGAGTCACTGTGGTACTGAACTACTACTAAATACAGATATGAGGAAGTTGAACAACTTCTGTGTTCCATCTGTGCCATGCCAACCATCATAAAAACATGTAGTGAAACCCTTGTTATTTTCTTTAAAGGGGCATTTCACTGATTTTTTTTTACATTTTCACACACATTTTCCTATTGTTCTGTTATGAGGAGGAAGTGATAATCGGACATAAAACTTACCAACATCACCTGACAGAGAGCAGACCTCTAGTGAACTGCAGACACTTTTTTTCTAAACTATTTCTTAAACTTTCCTTATGTTGGGCCTACTACAGTTTAAAATAGTTGAAGAAATCGCATCTGCAGTTCACTAGAGGTCTACTCTCAGCCAAGTAACATCATCTGGCGGAGTTTCTCAGGGAGAGACACAAAACACATAAGTAAGTTTGATGTCCAATTATCACATGTCCTCTTCAAAACAGAATGATAGGATTGAGTAGAGCAAATTATGCAAGGAAACTGCGGCTTAACAAACTGTTTTGGACAGCAATTTGCCATTATAAATTGGATGATTTTTCTGAGTCAATTATTGACTCAGATCTAAATTGTAACACCCCCATCAAGTCTATAACAAAATCTGCCTATTATCATCTTAAAAATATAGAAAGAATTACAGGATACATGTTCAAACAAGACCTAGAAAAACTAATCCACACCTTAATTTCCAGTAGGTTAGACTACTGTCATAGTGTTTTCTCAGGCCTTCCCAAAAAAGCACTTAGGCAGCTATAGCTCATTCAGAATGCTGCAGCTAGAGTTCTAACAAAGACTTAGCAAGCTGAACATATTACACCAGTTCTCAGGCCTCTGCATTGGCTACCAGTGTGTCATAGAATTTACTTCAAAATACTGTTACTTGTCTATAAATCACTTAATTGATTACGGCCAAAATACATATCTGACTTGCTTAAACACTATGAACCCTCTAGTCTTCTTAGGTCATCAGAGACCGGTCTGCTAACTGTTCCTAGGATCAATACAAAACATGGTGAAGCCGCATTCAGTTATTATGCTACACATAGCTGGAATAAACTTCCAGAATATCTTAGATCTGCCCAAACTCTTTTATGTTCACCTCTGTCTTTAATTGCTGCTAATAATTTGCAGTCTGAATCTAAAATGCACTGTGACTTTTTATTCTTTTTATGCTTTTTATTTCTTTATTTTCTTTTAATTTCCTTTCCTTTTTATCTACTTCATGTAAAGCACCTTGAACTGCCTCTGTGTATGAAATGTGCTATACAAATAAACTTGCCTTGCCTTCAATCTCACCTGAATGCTTTAGCAATTCTTCAAAGGAGCCACTCCATTTCAAAGCTGCCTCTGGTGAGATGCTGCGAAAGTCGGAGATTTTGTGAGTTTCTTTGCTAATGATGCTACACATTTTCTGTGGTTGTCTTGCTCATTCAGGGTTGGGGAGCTTACTTTCAAAATGTAATCCATTCATATAATCACTGGATTACCTGCGCTCAGTAAGTAATGTGATTACTTTCAGTTACTTCGTGTTACTTTGCCTTCACGTATGTTTGGGCCTATAATTGCTTAATAATCATTTTCCTTCAAAAAGTATTTTTAAAATCTGATTACTGTCATCAAATTACATTTAATCTGTTATTCCACAACCCTGTCAGTGTTTATATTCAATTATAGAACTTAACAGGAAATTAATATCATACAGTGGTAACTGACGAAACATTGTTCTAGATTAAAATATTGGATGTTGCCTCACTTGTTGGGTGCTGTAGTTGCACTTTTATGTCGACTGACATTTTCATGAGAATCTGACTTGGTCAGCAAGAGGCTTAGTCGGCTCTTCCTTTCCTTTTCTTTCAGTCTGCAAACAAAGGGAAATGTGCACTTAATCTTACTGCAGTTAATGTACAGGTTGAACTTGGTTGACACACTATTTGTCAAATCAAGAATTTATCAAAGAATTCCCACTCACACAGAGGACATTTATAAAGTGTTTCATGTAGCAACCTACAATAAAAGCCACTCTCCCTATACTTCTTCCTCATACATTTGCAATTACTGTAAAGGTCAGCTGCCGGTAAGAGAAAATGTTTTCACTGATGGCAGTAGAAAAGTTTCATTGTGGAGATGTTGATGAAACATTTCAACAGCCTTGAAATTCGAGCAAACTAAAATATTGTTAGCTCCAGTGGCTTTCAACTGTCCCAAGCAACCACAATATACAGAAACAGCACATATCAAAACTAATGAATAAGTTACACCTAGACTACTGTTGACCTCTTATTTACTAAATCCTAACCCTTACTCTAAGAACACTGAGACTAGCTGAAAGTATAGTTAAAACACAAAAATAAGCCATTGAAAATAATTCAAGTCCAGATTTCTACCTGGTAGTATCGTTTTTCATTCTCGCTGTCTGCAAGTCTTCTGGACTGAGCATTTTGAAATATGCTTCCTCCTTTGGGGCCAAAAAGTTGAATTGAGGAAATAGAAAGACTAGCGTCTCCATGCTCCTCTCTCTGAATTTAGCAAACGTCAAAACCACGCCACAAGTAGCTCTCTAAAAGTTCTAAACCATCACCACCACCACCTCATTCTCTTTTATAAACCCGGTTCACATACCATTTCCCCTACCTTTCACTTTACTTCCTGACGCGAAGAAACCACTGATGTTTACAGCATCATCAATGATAGAGAAACCCCCCTCAGTTCAACATCCTGTCAACTGCTTGCCTTGAATTTTACAAAATACACATTCAGCTCCTTCCATTTTCAGTCAGGTGGTTTGTTTTTACGGGATTTTGGAGCCCAATTATTATCTATAACATATTTTGAATATGGTAATACCAACATACTGACTGCCCTGAAATAAATGTTGATCATAACCCAGGTACCAGCCTTAGTTGGTAACATCATATAAACATCTGAATGTCACACCTTTATAATTACAGTGAAATCATTATTGACTATAGTTAAAAATAATAATAGGCTATAGCATCACCGAATGTTAGATTATACAGATTTTGATGTCTTGATGCTGGTGGAATAGAAGCCTTGCACTGAATGTTTGTGTAGTTCGAAGTCTTCCAACATGGCTTCCTGTAACATAGCAACCATTGTTTTGTACATGCCAATGGAAGAGACAACAGTTGCTATGTACAAAACAACGGTTGCTATGTGTTGATATATGAGAAATATATAAACAAAAACACAATAATTTGGTGTCTTATTACTTGATCTTGTAAACAAGTCACAGTAGAAGAGTAATATCATGCTTTTCCAGTGTTTTACCCACTCTACCGATGCACAGAGATTTTCTTTTGAAAGTGGGTTACCAATGGTTACAGGCAGCCATACTGGAAGAAAAAGAACTACACAAACATTCTGTGCCTCTATTGTTGTATCCTTCACATGGGGCTTGTTCAGGAAGATGATTTAATAATTACATCATATTTGAACATAGAATTAACACATTAATCTCCTCAAAAACTCTCCCGTCGCTTTACACGGATACCTTTAAATATTAATTGGATATTTTCCTTCACCAGACTTTTGTCAGATTGTACATTTGTCTCTGTGTTTCCATAAATATCATATTGTTAGCATTCCTCACTGACACTATGGGGCACAGCTAACCGCAAGCTTAAAGCTAGCAGTGTCCCTAGTGTCAATGTGTAATGCTAACAATGCTAACATGCCAATTTAGATAAACTGAAGGACAAATGTAGAAACCTAAGTGTCTGGAGAGGAAAAAATGTAAACTAAAATTCAAAATGTCGAAGTAGACCTTTAACACAAAACAAAACAATATTTGGGGTTATGACAATGTAACACAATCTGATGTCCTCTTGTGTGGGCTCCCACAGTGTTCTGTGGGACTGCAGTGTTGTACTGTGATTTCATCGGCACCATCAGTTACGCCAGACACTGCATAGATAGATAGATAGATAGATAGAAAGAATAAAATGTAATGAATAATAAAATGTGTCTGGGAAGATGCTGGGTCTGCCTGTTTCCACGGTATCTGAGCCTTAATGGAGAAAGACAAACTCGCTGTGACACACAAGAGAGCAGCACAGAATAGGTGCATTCT
>OMKL01153530.1:0-30118 GCA_900302295.1 Parasudis fraserbrunneri | reverse complement strand
AAGATAGAGGACAGGAGGAAAGAAGAATGTAGTCTTTCAGTTGTGAATTGCAGACAGAATAATGTGTACTGCTGAGGCTCGACTGGATTGGGTTACTTCTGTGAGCAGAGAGAGACTCATTGTCTTCCTCCAGTTGTCCACACTGATATCGTGAGGGGCTGTTTACTTGCAGACGACTAAGACTGATGTACTCAAACTCAAATCTCCTTTGGTCATTTTCTGCACCTATAGGACAAAAATACAAATATAAATCTTTGCTCTTGATGTTCCAGATTAGATATTTCATGCTAACAGTCATTTGCCAAACTTTGCTTTCCATGTTTTACATCCAGGCTTTGGTAACATTATGCCAGAAACTGCTGTTGTGACCATAGCACTATATGGCACTTGTGTGCTTCAGATATCTTTCTGCTTACCTCATCAAAAGCCCAGTATTTTAATGTGCTTCATAATTTAAGTCAGCAGCTCTTTTGCTAAGGTGTGTGTATGTGTCTGTGTGCGTGTGTTTGCATGTGTGTGTGCGTGCGTGCATGGAGATTAATTTGTTTGTGTAATTGCATACACTGGAATTCCTTTTTTGTTACGGCCATGTCCATTTTAGTGAGCATAACTTAGAAAATGTCATTAGAATGCCTCTGAAATCAAACTTATGCAGTATATTTCATACCACCAAAATACCCCTATTTCTGAATGCATTAAATATAGTATGTAGGCCTAGCTGAAATTGTACATCATGGGTAAATACCAGTGTTTTCTTTCAGTATCGATGCAGTAACAATAATGTGTGAGCAGCTTTGCGACACATGGAGGCATCATTACTGCATTTACCCACCAGAGTCTTGGGATGGGTCTTGAAATCTGATTCTTTTTTACACTGGCTGTATATAACCAAAATGTCTCAGATCAATAAAAAATAGAATTTCCAATACCTCTTTCTTATGCTGAAGTGATGGAATGAATACTCATTGTTCCACAAAACAAATTCAAATGATTGCCTTACTGGGTTATCTAAAAGCCGAAAGGGATTTATAATTCCAGCATTAAGGAATGAACCATTATCACCTCTCCCTGACCATTCAGATGTGCAGTGGATTCATAGATTGCTCTGATATGAGTGAGAAAGAGAAAGAGATAAAGATGCAGCCCACTCTTTGCTCCTTACAACAGGTGAAAGATAACAATACCATATGATCCACTGAATGGTGTAATGCTCTATGTATGCCCCCTCATAGGCGATTAATTGGTCAGGTTTGTCTTAGTTGATCAAATCTTTGTGAGTCCATTTTTATTAGTGGAGTTATTTCATGAAAAAATTATAAGCACATTTGATAAGCATTAGATTTTACGAATTTGCCAATGAAATCAACTAATCAATAAGTTCACAAATCCTATGGCTATTAAGAATTTCTTTAGTCAAGGACAACCCTACCATGTAAGTATATAGGATTACCTTATTGCTCCAGTGGATTTGGTACAGCAAGTACTAGAAACGATGTATCACTACTCTTTGTGTAGTATTGTTGACTTCACCATCACCATTTCCTTGTTTGGCTGCTAGAGTACAAAAGTCCCACCCAGTTTGTTTACGTACTGCTGGTCCCACTTTTCGGAGAAGAAAAACAAAACAAGGTATGGGTGTCTATGGGCTGAAAATGTGCTTTTCTTCTTATTCAGACAGAGGTAAAGGTATCCAATTAAGTTTTTGACCACTAGTTGATGAAATTGGCGCTGAAAAGGGATCCCTGAAAATTGTGTGTCACGTGTTCTTCCAGCACATGCACAAGGAAGCACAAGCACGCCACAAGCACAGGGATGACATAGAACACAACAAGAGTGCACTGGATGCGTGTTAACATGCCCATGTACTTCAAATTGATTGGTCTATACGATCTTCCTCGAAATCTAACAAGCTAACTGCCTGTCAATCAAAGGAGGTCGGACTCATTACAACTTCGCCAAAACTGAAAGTAAAACTTAACATGGATGGGATATAAACATTGTGAGAGCAAAGAAAACAGCAAAAAATTGACTTTGCAAAGGTTATATGAAGTAGGAAATGTTTAGATTTAAAGTTTAATTTAATTCAAAGTAAACTGCTGGATCCCTTTAACATTCAAAACATCCAATCTGGGGTTGATACAATTTTTTTAAAATAATTTAAAAACATAGACTTTTGAAATGATGGCCATCAAATAACCAACAAGAGCATGTAGAATTTTTTTTATCTCTGTTCTTTCTCTTGTTTCCCTGACTATACTGTGGGGGATCGACATTTGGAAGTGCTGTCATAGCTACCGTACAACCGTGAGCGGATGTGTTACATCCAATGCCCCAGGGGATTCCTGGGTTAGTTGCTTTGTTATATAGACCTTTTCAAACTTGACAACATAAACATTCTAAATGGGCCCAAAAAGTTTATTTCCTGTCGCAATGTTTGCTAATATCAATAGCTGATAGGAAATAAACTTGGGCTCAAACTGTTCCCTAGCAACACAACTCCATAGAAAGGTTTCCTGGAATACCGTCATGTAAATATTGTTAACATTATAAATGTAAGCAAACCTTGTACCACTTGTCAAGTCATGTCAAGTCAAAGACGTGTTAGACAATAGGTGTTGAAGTGGGCAACACATTCTAAAAAGTATACAACAAGGTAGCAATAATAGTAATGATAATAATTAAAATAATAGTGATAATAAACAATACAGGGAAAATCATAGAAAGTTATAATAGGTGAGCAAAGTCAACAGGGTACAACAGTGTCAATAGAGATGGCATTAGCGACGTCCAATGAGAGATCATCATTAATCACTTCATGGATTAAGAGTAGATATTTTCAGAGCTTTGATATTCTTTCCTGCCTGAGCAATTCTTGTTTCCTTGTCCACCCTTTATGGAGTGGAAACAGATGTTAGGAATAAAACATTCAACTTATAACGTATGCAATTATGCATGCATCAGAGGAATATTTTCTATTTACTGTGTGATAAGGTTCTATGAAGTACCCCCCAGGAATATGAATGTACAATCCATTACATGATCTAATCAAAATGATGAAATGGTGGTATTCTTTTTTTATGCTTACAACAAAAAGTGTGGGGTAGTAAAGATCTGTGATCTTTAATGTAATTTGGACACAGGGTTATCAATTAAGTTGAGACATTTTGCAGGGGTTGGAGCCACGGTTGGGGCACATCAAAACATCAATGTTTTACATGGTCAGAGCATGCTCAGAAAGAGGACACTTCTGCAGGCTTCCAGGCTCTGTGTGCCCTGAGGTAAACCCTGGTCCAGAAAGGGAATTTTTGAGTATGGTCTGCTGCTCAGCATTTTGAGCAAGGCCCCAGTGAGGCCAATGCAGAGTGCCACCAAAAAGGAAAAGCTGGCTCAAAGCCACTGACGTCATCTAAGTAAATCTGCTTCAGGGCTGCAGCCATAAAATGACTGCCAGCTACTGAGTGCACTTTGGCCTTGTCAACTACAATAGCAAGTGTGAAACTACCTTTTCTCCACATGTTTGATATATGTTCTCCATATGTTGATCATGACAGACAGACAGACAGACAGATAGTATGTACTGGTACCGGTCTACTTTTGTGCTATGTCAGCTTTTTTACTCCTCACTCTGAAGAAGCTAGTAAGCTTATTACCACAAAAGAATAAAACCATTCAAGTGCTAAGTTTTATAGAAGAAATCTGGGCGAAGTGGAAGAAAAAAGAAGGAGAAAAAGTCAGTGCTGCCCTCATCTTTTAAGGTCATACAATATAGAAGCCCCTGTCTGAGGCTCAGCACTTAACCATTATGTCTCATAATTCATACTGCTAGCCTGCGTCAGCCTCACAAGAGAGAAAATAATCTAGGCAAAATTATATGTCAATCACACATTATTAAAGTGCAATGATTCAGATGGTAAGATGTTATCGAGACACTGTTACATGTTCCTTCTCTACCTCCCGTTTCTCACTCCCTTAATGCTTATCTATAAAAACATACAAACAAACAACTAGAAGAATGCAGTCAGTAGAGTGCAGACCTCCGCCAAGGCTTAACAATCTCCATTTTTCAACAATCAACATTTTACTAGGTAGAGGACAGAAACCAAAGTTACCCAATTGCCATGCTCAACAGAATCCATGTTTTATGCATCAACAATGGTAATTCTACTTCACAGCACACTGTCATACAACAAACATATTCATCAAGTATGGCTTATCAACTGTCTAAATAATACATATTGATACCATCAGTAGGATATCACAAAGAGACAAAGATTTTTCAATGTTTCAATGATTGGACAAGCTGTTGAACTAATATTTAAAGTTCCTACATATGTTTTGTAAGAATTGAGGTCAAACAACTAAAATCTTAACAAAGCGTTCACATGTAACCCATCACTGCCTGTTCATGTTTTCAGTTTTGTGGGAATTGCGCCACCACAAGGTCATGGGGTCACTAAAATCAATAGGTTTTGTAAATATAATCAATAGGTCATTAATGTGCACAGCAAATTTTATAGCTATCCACCCATTACTTTTTGAGATATCTTGTTCACAGACAGACAGACAGACAGACAGACAGACGGTGGAGGAAATTAAAGGCCCAATCAGTGACCCAAATGTAAACAAATGGACTGCCTGAAAAATAAGAAATAAGAATGGAGACATATTTTCATTCTCTAGTTGATTGACTGAACTCTTGATAATTGTGGTAATATTTATAAACACTGGAGTAAAAAAATCTATATTCCGATTTACAATGGCTTAAAGGGATATCTCACTTTAGTAGAACTTCAGCAGTCTTACCTCTATCTAAATTAATCTACAAGTAAGCTAGTGACCACTGCTGTCCCTGTCATCTGCTGCCAACACCAAAAGTCCTCCCAGGTGTATCATACTTCTGAATTATATACAAACAATCCAGCAATATTATTCTGTGCAATATATTTTTCTGAGTCAAAGGTTTTTTAGCTAATGCTGTCCTTTTCAAATTATGAGTATAGGAACTATTTCTCACTTGAGGTGTAGTTTGACCAATTGTCAACTTCTTACAGAATGTTTAGAATCTTTCTTCCAGCAAGGCACCATGTAACCATGGGTAACCAGGCCCCAAACATTCCATGCAAGGCAAAGATACACAGCACACTCAAACCTACAACAAATTGACCAGATCTGCATTTATTTTTCAAAGACAATAAATCTGTAAGCACACATCAAATGCCAAAACAAACATGTACATTTGACTCAGAATTGTTTTATTGAAATCTCCACAGCAGTAGTTTGTTTGTACTTCAGAAGTATGATATTTAGACTAGGTCCCCAAAATGAATAGAAGTGAATGAGGAACCTGACACCTGTAGGTTCATGAATATTCATGACCTCTAGATGAACAAACCTTTTGATTTTGGTCACCCCATAACCTTTTCTCTAGCGCCAACATCAGGCCAAACTGAGAATAGGATATCTTGAAAAGTCATGGCATAATTGCCATAAAACATGCTGTACACATTCATGACCCCAGGAGGAAGAAAGCGATTGTTGGCGGAGGTCTGCACTCTAGTGAGTGCATTCTTCTAGTTCACATTCTGTTTTTTGCAACACTTCAAAAGTTCTTTCAACATCTGCTAGACAATTGAATTGTAACACAGCTATTGATAATGTAAAAATCACATATCAGGGCTTTACTATGATCTGCCCTCTGACAAAGCACACATGAAAAGAGATGTTTAATCCATGAATCATTAGATGAGTCAGCTCCTGAAACCACTATAAACATTTTAGTTCTTGGCTACAGCGAAAGCAGGAAATCCAGACTTCAACAACTTCCTTTCCCAGCACTGGCCATTGTAGTGGTAGTGGTTTACAGCACATAGCCTCCCACTAGCAAGGAAGATGTACACCCGTGGAACAAAGCGCTCTCAGTCACTTCATTTACTGAAACTGTTTATAATTTGTGGTCTGTATTCAAATGTGGGCTATCCAGGCTCTCTGGCACCGTATTCCCCAGTCCTTCCTTGTAATAAATCTCTACAAGGCCTTTCATCAATGGCTGCTGTATTGTTATCATGGCCGACACAGATCAGGCAGCCTGTCTCTGCCCTGAAGCTGCCCTGGACTCAGCAGCGACACAGATAGACTGTAAGGTTAGCTCTCAAAATTAGTATGCAGACGGTGCAGAGTGAATTAGTTTGAGCTCTAGCTGAGCCTTTCTTTCTTAACTTAGTTCTCTGTTTGTAAATAGTAGATAAATAATACCTGTTCAGCAGGGAATGTTGGGTGAGTGATTTGCTTGTATCTCAATTTATTAACAATAGCCTTCTTGCCTTTGGTCCATTTGTTTTCTGGCCATATTTGGATTTTGCAAAAATATTTATTAAACCATTTCTTTTTTAAGTTTCCAGCTTCCAAATGCTCCTAATTGGGTTCTTTGGTAACCAATTCAGCCTGTCTTGTTTGATTTAAAAGCAATGGATTCAATTAAGACGATTGATTTTTCTCATAGCCAGTGTCTGGCTCCTGATAGAGAAATATTCAATAAAACATGGATTTAACCCCATATTCAAAAATCTTTAGAAGGGAGCCACATTCACCGCAGTAAATTATTATGGGAACTGCATGTAGTGAAGGGGCCAGTTCTATGGATTTGTTGCGTGAATTTCTCCCTCTCACACACCTTCTACAAAACAATGAATAACCTGCAGTTAAGCTGATGACAACCATCTGTCATCATCCTTGGTCCTTTGCTATTTTCTTCACCTCTCACATTAGAAATCTTCACATTATAGACATCTGTATTACACTATGTGGTGGTAAGCTTGTCTTCAGTCAATAGGTGTATTGATTTCAAAAACTCAAATCATTTCAAGTAGGTAACTCACTGTTACCTGATTGGTGGATCATTTGCATCCTCTCATCAATCCATCCTGCTCATGCACTCAGTCGCTGCATCTACAAGGGTCTGTTTGGCTGCATGAGAGATAGAGAGGCATTTGGTAAAATTCATGAAGCTAGATGAGGCTTGTAGATTTATGACTGTAGATCTGACCTGTATCAGGCAAAAGATTTTGTGGCCATGCCACTGAAATGAAGTGTCTTCTCGAACATGATATCCATGATATGTTGTGTAGGGCAGTGTTGTAGTTGTGGCATGACTGTTTTCATATGAGCAGAAGTTGGACACCAAGGTTTTTGCTGGACCTGGGGGGCCAATCTACAACAGTCCCTAACTGACTGACTGACTGACTGACTCCCCATTGTTTAGTGTCGTCGCTTACTGAGCAGCCTATGTCAGCGGAGCGGAGCCACACAAATTCGTGAAAACAGCATATTCTCTGTAATAGCGGACCACATGAACAAATTGCCAACTTTGGTTGAGGCAAAATAAAGCGAGATTCATATAACTTCTAAAAGAAATGTAGTGCATTCCTGACATTAGTCAACACTACTGTCTAGCTGCTGTCACGCTACATTCACTCGGCGGCATCAGAGACTTGGAGTAGAACTATCAGTCGCTTGCATTGGATATCAATTCATTATCAGATTTTATTGCTTTGTTTTCTTTTGCAAAGTTATGGGCTAGGGGTAACGTCAGCATTAGCTTAGCCAGGGAGTACTGGTGGACGCTAGCACCCGAAGGCCCTGTCTTGTAGAAGCACGGCGAAATTCTGTTGTTTAATCATCTGTAGCTTTAGCTACATTAGTGATGATGGATGTGAGCTGCCAATGTTACCACTTGCAGGCTGCAAAATTCTGAAACACAAGCACGCATATTCACAAACGTAATGTATCAATTCAGCGATTTTATAGGTTTGTTTTATTTGTGCCTTTACTTAGTCTAGCAGGTTGCTTTTGTAGTGGTGTGGTGGATTGGTGGTACCTTAAATGTAGAATCTGTCAAACAGTGACCTCTAGGCAAAAGAGCCCCACTTGTTATTGCACTTTGTTTTAATTTTTTGTTTTGGTCTGATGTGTGGGTTTGAGTTTAGTAACTTCTTATACTGTGAATTTCTCCAGACCTCTATTGGCAGAGCCTGAGGTATGGTCAGCAATAGCAACCTCTCCCAGTAATTGTGTAACACGTGTTCTTCCAGCATGCGCACGAGGATGCACAAGCATGCCATGAGCACTGGGGTGACATAGAACACAAAAAGAGTGCACTGAAGGAATGTAAAAATACCCTTGTGCTTCAAATTGATTGGTGTATATGATCTTCCTCGAAATCTAACAAGCTAACTGCCTGTCAATTAAAGGAGGTTGGACTCATTACAACAAAACCGAGAGTGAAACATAACATGGATGGGATGTAAACAAAACAACAAAGGCACAAAAATGTACTTTGCAAGGTTTAGCTTGTAGACTATGGAACAACAATAGAAAACTGTCTATCTGGGTGGAAATGTGAATATAAAATGATGTGAATGTAAAAGTGAGCTTTTTACAAGAAAAACTCAGTTGGATACATTTAAACGACAGAGACATTTCAAAGTAGAGCTGCAACAATTAATCGATTAATCGATTAGTTGTCAATTATTTGATTAATTGGCAACTATTTTCATTGTCGATTAATCAGTTTGTGTCATTTCTTAAGTAAAGAAATCCAAATTCTCTGATTTCAGCTTCTAAAATGTGAATATTTTCTGTTTTCTTTAGTCCTCTATGACAGTAAACTGAATATCGTTGGGTTGTGGACAAAACAAGACATTTGAGGATGTCATCTTTGGGAAACACTGATTGAATTTTTTTAAAATAATTTTTTGATATTTTATAGACCAAACAAGTAACTGATTAATCGAGAAGATAATCGACCGATTAATCGATGATGAAAATAATCGTTAGTTGCAGCCCTATTTCAAAGGAAGACTTACCAAGTCGTTCTCACTTCCTGCAATGTGTCACGTGAGCTACACAAGGCACGGCATTAGTGAGCTTACTACCCCCCATCTTAGGAGACTACTAAAGCGGGCACAGGCTCCATTCACCCCAATGAGTGATTTAGAGGTTTTGACAGAATTTGGCTATTTCTTTACCATAGAAACCGAGGTCAACATTGGACAGTCTCTTACAAGTTGAAGGTGTTCTGAACATTCGTACACGAAGGATGCTTTCACACCTAAGTGAAATGGTCCAAAGCAAAAGTGAAATTGTTTTGTAGCCATGTGATCACACAGGTCAGGCTTTTATTGCACATCATTTTGAAACCTAACAAACGTATGTGAACAAAAATAATCTTGTGATCTCCACTTTGGCTTACACAAATGTTATGAAACACTGTATGTTTCACTGCCAGTGATTAATTATGCACTACTGTCTAGCTGCTGTCACCGGAATTATGCATGCGAGGTAACTGAAAAGTTATTGCCAGATTTCCATAGAATTTGCTCGTGACCCTTAGAGGGAGAAACCTATTGATTTTGGTGACTCAATGGATCGGGAGTTGAGATTGAGATGGGGGAAAAACCACTACACTCTCACTCCATGAACCCCTTTTGCCTAACTTGCTCCTACTCATTCATGCTCATTCATTCTTGCTAATCTAATATTAACTGGCTAAACCTGCTTGATATAGATAGAACACTAGCCGAATTCTTATCACTTCTCATGAATTTGCAAAAAAAAAACGTAAAAAAATTAAACCTCTTTGGCACATATTGATTGCTGTCAAAGAGGTTGTCAAAGAGATTGCTGCGCCGTTGTTATCTGTCTTGTTTTCTCACAATGCTACCATCCCTGTCAAAATGCAAATCGCTCAGTTCTGATTGGATAATCTCTTTAACAAGGGAGGCGCATGAGACCCTAGCGTCATTGTTTTTATTGCCTCCCGTCTGATGCCGGCCACAAAATGGCACCATAGTGCTATGAGATTTCAAATAAATATACACAGAGTCTAAAAGAAAATGTAAATTTTATTGTCATCAAATAAAACCCTTCTTTTTATCTCTCTCAAATTTTTTGAGGAAGCAATGCCTCCCTTGCCTCCTCTGCCTAGCCAATGGCCAGTTCCAAAGTTCAAGGGTTTTTCAGAGTAGTGCATCTGGTCAGGTTGTCTTTTTATTTGATCCACTGGTACAGGGAGGTTTATATGATGTTTTTTTTTTTTTGTTTTTTTTTTTATTATGCAGTGCCTCAATATGCACTTGCCCTGGTGGATCAACAAGGAATTTTCTCCATCAGATTACCTTGCATCCTCTGAGGTACAATGTGTCACATCTGGCCAGACTGTCCTTTAAGTACCAACAAACAGGGGTGGGATGGAGGTTGGGGGGTGTAATGAAAGAAAAAAAAAAAGAAAAATCACACACAATGAACTTTTTTTTTTTTCAATTGCATTTGACATTTCTGTTTCTACCACCTGAGAGGGTGCTTTATGATAGATAGTGGCCCTCCTCTCTGACATGTACTGTAGGACTTGTGCTAATGAATAAAATATAGAAAAAGATAGATGAGAAGAGAGGAGAGGAGAAACCAGTGTAGAAGTGGAGAGGGAAGACGGGAGGACAAGAGAAAGAGAAGTGCGGGTTGGCAGAGCCAAATGCAGATGGTGGCCTTCATGCTCATCACTGTGATTTGTTTTTTCATGCCCATCCGCACGTGTCCTGACAGAGCCAGGGGGCCAGCGCTCAGCCTGCTCTGCTCTCATAACTGTCAGGAGATCCTTTATCTGACAGACCTTTATTTACAGCTTTAATTTCCTGAGCTTTATGTGTGTGCCGCTTTCCCTCCACACTGGTGTGACATGGATGTACAGTATCCAGGCTGGAATGCACTGCATATTTTTGAAAGGTAAAAATGTTGATGTCTGCATGGCTAATGACTTTCTTTAAATGAATTAATTAATCAAATGTATTTGTTTATTGGACATTTCCTTGTTGGACACCTAAGGACAGGGATGCATCAGTAGAACTGTGAGTGATGTTTTCTCTGAGATTGCTGCTTTTTGTTATTCCACCCAAATTGACTTTTAGATTGCAATTCTACAAAATTTCCCTAAACTGTACCAATATTTTTTCTCTCTTATTTTATGAGTTTAGAGGTGTGAGTGCTAAAAGTGAGGAGAATGCAATGCTGTGACACTGAATTGCATTGACTGACATGGTTGAAAGAACATTTTATGACCATGATGTTCCCATACCTACATTAAACATTGACACCCCCCCATACTGACTGTACATATAATGTTCTTTCAACCATCAGCAGTGCAATTTGTTGATGTCATATTTTCCATGCTTTGACAGCTTATTGTTCATAAAATAACAGAAAAATAATCCTTGCAAATTTTCTAATAGAGAAATGTCTACTTTTGAATAATTACAACCTAAAAGTCAAATTTAGTGGAATACCCCTTTAAGCAACACGTCCCTGCTGGGTTGCTAGTGTATCTGATGTGTTGCCAAGGCTGTGTTGATGCCACCTGTTTCAGAGTTTGAGGTAGGTAGAAATAGCTACTTTGACAGCACCTGTAAATCAATCCTATTCACTGGCAAACGGAGATTGATCCCTGAGCGGCCTATTGGTTGCTGGGTGGCAGGCTCCAGGCCTCAGATTTGAGTGGGATGCTATCAGACAGATTCACTGCACCTAAGCCTGCTGGTTTAAAGAGGCATGAAATAAACACAAGGCCACTGCCAATAACAGAGGGGGCATTAGTAAGGTTGCTAGCTACTCCAATGGACATTTGGAGATTGGTATTGAAAAGCTTGTTCACTCATTCATTCATCAGTACTTCAAACCCTGGAGATTTATTTATGAAACCTCTGCGAAAATCCAATATGAAGAAGATCAGTGAGTTTGTCTTGAGTACAACTAAAAATGATTGTATTGTTTATTGATACCGTCTGTTTCTAAATGTTTCCCTCGTGAATGTGGTAATTAAGTCATTATCTGTCCACCACCCCATTTTCTTCTGTTTGAAGGAGTTACTGTATAGCAAGAAAGATAAGCAAGTTAAATAGCAAATTAAAATACCAAAATAATGTTTTATTGAAAATTGAGGCTCATATGCTATTGTTTTGGTGATTTTAATTAATGTTAATGTTAATGTAATGCCCTGACTTTTGTCCCGTTTGGTACTCCTTTACGAAATTAGGCATAATGAAATTCAAAGAATATGTCTACATAATTTTATTTGAACATATTTTTTGATACTATATCTAGACTGTAGCTCTGTATCTGAAGGTCCTCACACAGAAATGTGCTCTTCTCCTCATCCCCAAAACATGCTATTCCAGAGATAACTAATCTGTTAGATTGTAAATGGAATTTCAGTAATGTCCCGTCGTTGTAAATGTGCATAATTAGTTACGTTTTGCTCCAAACATGAAGTGGAATACTTTTAACATTACTGCAATAATTAAGCAAAGGCCAGGTTATGCCTTTAAAACACAGCAAACACTGAGTTTTGTAATCACATGGTAATTATAGTTCTCCACAGCATGGCCTTAACTACTGTGAGCCATTATGGGGTGCACAAAAGTCATTCACAGAATCATTATTGCACCCTTCGAGATAACAGCACAAAAGAACTCCACATGGAAAATTACATTTGAGACCTCTCATCTGCGATTTCATTACCTTGCTCTTTCTGATGGGTGAAATGGATTCTCTTAATTTAAGGAGCTGGATTCCAGCTTGGCATCAATAGGAGTGGTTTATGTAATGTGATGATAAGTGTCATCTCCCATAATACTATGTCACAGCCTCAACCCACCTTGGTAACCACCCACCCTCCCCCATCTCACTAATAAGACCATCTCCATGGTGCACACTTTGTAGAGATAGGAGTATGCCATTAGTGTTCAGTCTTAGTGTTTCTACAGGTGACAATCATACCCTCCTCTGGCAGTCATTATTCGTCTTCACATTCTTAGACACTAAGAGACATGCTCCATCGGCAACTCTGCCAGGTTACTCACACTCCTCACATCACAAAACCATTGATTGAAGCCACTGGATGCCAAGAAAGCGATGTGTCAAAGACAGTTGGATGTATAGCCTAACTTTCAGCATAATGTGAGTTCAAGTCAATAAACCCCTTTTTAGATAAGTAATGAAGATTCAATAGAATATCTGGTTAACAGATTAGTCGTTTTTTTTTATTTAGCAAAACACCCACAGTACCCACTTACCTTTAACCACAGTCTGCACATATTTGTAGCCACACAAACTTCTCATTAATTCCACCATTTCCCATTTTCAAGTAGTGGTTCAGGTAGCATGTGTGGGATATAGGAGGAAAAGTTAAAAGGAATAAAGGATGGTTGTTAGTGGTTTGAGACAGGCTCTGCGATGGGGTGATAGTGACTGTATATAACTGTCCCCTCCTGGAAAATAAAAGAACTACGACCCACATAGGCCAGAGTAGTGTGACAGTGTGTAGCAGTGGCCTTTCAACTATTTTGCTTGTTCAAGTTCAGGTTGTCACACAGGCATATACACACATTGCAGTTATTCCAAGCAGTTTGGAATATTGAAGCTATAAGAAGTTACATCATTAGGTCAGTTAGGGCATTAGAGGGCAGGAAGGAGACAAAAACCTTGATGTAAACAAACGCAGCTCACCCATACATTAGACTGGCACATCTGGGTACTTTGGCTTTTTTCGCAGCCGCACCTACGTTGGGTGGAAAACAGATACCGATCATGTTGGTCGATATTGTATTTGGCCTGCATACAAACTGTTGGCAGAATGCATACATTGTTTGAAATGTTTGTTTTCTTGGTGCATCAAGTTAAGTCAAGCTATTACTTTCCAACACTGGCCGCCATTGAGCGTTCGCGCTATTTTAACAGTTACGTTTGATCCGTTTTCAGGTAAGCTCCCTCAGTCTTCCCCTATGACATTTCTACATTCAGCTACAGGATATTTCTTTATTTCCCTACCTGGGCATTTAATATTACAGTACGCTTATGAATGTCTGGGTGACCTAAAACTAAGAGGTAATTATCATTTATATCTGTTTGTTTTGTCCTAAAGTTGTAGTTTGTAAGCAAACACCACCTAACACCTTTGTACTCCCCAAGCTGTTTTCCCCCAAAAAGAGTTGTGGTGATCAGAAATCTGGGCGGATGATGTGATGCCGGTCTGATGTAGTGTTGTCAAAAATATAGATTTTTCAATGTATATAGATTCTGAATATTTGAAATGGTTTCAATACTCATTTACCGCAATATCGACATCAGCTGCACTTTCTCGCCTGTTCTTTCTTCGCTCTGAGTGACACACAGGCTGGACACACACACACACACACACACACATACACACACATACACAGCTGCCCACATGGAGTAGCCCTGCCTCCTTCTCACTCAGTGCTGCTCTCAATTCACGACTTGTCTCATCTGCTGCAGATCTTATCACTCTTTAGTCTTGTTGTCACATTGTCAGCTTGCTAAAGACGGCAAGTGCGGAGCCTTCATGACCGATTTTGATTCACAAAGAAAACAACAGGAAATACTTAGCGTTTGAGGCAAATGAACAAGGAAAGGCAAAGGATTCAGGATTCCAGCAAGCCCATGCTGTATGCAAGCGAGGCTTTAGAACAGTGTCAAGGAAGGGTGCAAACACAATTTTCAACTGGGTTTCAATTGATAGGAGAATTTGACTAGGGTCAGAGGTAAATTAACTTAGTTGGATGCTGTTGTTCTTGACAACACACAGTACACCCTAAAGCAACCGTCATTTCTAAGATTAGTTCATTAATGTTACATATTGTAGCTTTTTTAAAGGCCTGATCTAACATGAGAAAAAATATTAATGTGTCTAAAAAGTATGATGCAAATGCACATGAAGCTAAGAAACTGAACAGGGCCCTGTGGTATCGAAAATGGTATAGAATATCAATATTTTCCAAGGGATTGTATTGAAGTTAGAAATTCCCTCTCAAGAAATTCTTTCCCAAAACAGACTTGTCTTGTAAACATAACACTGTCTTGCTAGCACAATCTTGTAACTAAGAAAAGAAAAATAATTTTTGTACATAAACTAGATTTCAACCACAATACATACAACTTTGTCATGGGCATTTCCTGGTTGTTAAAAAAGGTGACCAACACCAAAATTATATAACATTAAAAACTTAACCTACCATAAAACTTCATTTAAAAGCCAAATCCCAATTAAAGGCAGAGTCTGATTTATTGGCTGGGAATGGCTACACATTTGACAAATAAAAGCTAGTCTCTATTAGAAGCCGGTCTAAATTGGAAGTCAGTCTCTATTAGAAGCCGGTCTATATTAGAAGCCAGTCTCTATTAGAAGCCGGTCAAAATAAAAGCCAGTCTCTATTAGAAGCCGGTCTAAATTAGAAGCCAGTGTC
The DNA here is from genome assembly GCA_900302295.1 of Parasudis fraserbrunneri. Taxonomy (NCBI): domain Eukaryota; kingdom Metazoa; phylum Chordata; class Actinopteri; order Aulopiformes; family Chlorophthalmidae; genus Parasudis; species Parasudis fraserbrunneri. The sequence continues at coordinate 14,810 of OMKL01153530.1, read as the reverse complement.
TATTAGAAGCCGGTCTAAATAAAAGCCAGTCTCTATTAGAAGCCGGTCTAAATAAAAGCCAGTCACTATTAGAAGCCGGTCTAAATAAAAGCCGGTCTCTATTAGAAGCCGGTCTAAATTAGAAGCCAGTCTCTATTAGAAGCCAGTCTCTGTTAGAAGCCGGTCTAAATTAGAAGCCGGTCTCTATTAGAAGCCGGTCTAAATTAGAAGCCGATCTCTATTAGAAGCCGGTCTCTATTAGAAGCCGGTCTAAATTAGAAGCCGGCCTAAATTAGAAGCCGGTCTCTATTAGAAGCCGGTCTAAATTAGAAGCCGGTCTCTATTAGAAGCCGGTCTAAATTAATTGTTAGCAGTTACCACTGGTGCACTTTTTTTTTCTTTTTTATCATCGTTTGCAAACATTAGTCAGTGCTAAGCAACACTCGGGGAAAAAAACACAATAGCCAGACATTTCTCTGGCTTGATGCTCAATGGGCCGCTTCGCCGTCCCTCTCTCTCTCTCAACACGCCCATAATACAAAACAAATAGCCTGCAGAGACCATCTACCAGACACCCGCACAACATACACACAGCGACCATCCAGGATTTAACACTGCACCTCATCAGCACAACCACTGATCACAACACGATGCTTGGTAGTGCATAATGTTAATTACAACAATACAGCAGGCCTACATGACAACTGTCATTTTACTCACCATTGGTAGCCTAGAGCTGAAGGCGACACTGAGAACTTCGTTCCATTCCGCCACACTTTTTAGTCCTTTCTTACAGCACACATCACAGTGCCCCTGGGTTGTGTTCTGAGAACACCTACTGTACTGACAGTGGAAACAAGTCAATTACCAAGGCCAAGTGCTACTCCATCTCTCTCTCTCTATCGCTCTCCCACAGAGTGCATGAGGTTGGTGCAAGAGTGAGATGCGCTGTCTCTTGGAGCAAGATCATAATGAATGATTTGTAATTGATACTGTATGTGATGTGATTAATGTAATTTGTATACAGGCAATATTCATACTGGTTTAAATACAGTTTGATGGTATTTCCAGTTTTGCTGAGCAAGTGTTTTGTGAGAAAGGAATTGAAGGCTGGTCCCAAATACAGGCCAGTTGTCTATGATTGAAGCAAATAAAAGCCTGGGCTAATAATAGGAAGTTTTACAGTACAAACATAATACTGTTCTGACAGCACAATATTGATGTAATTAAGAGATTTGCTGAAAAAAGAGAGTTTTTTAATGCATAGGTTTATCAACTACAAGAGTGCTTTTAAAATGTATGTGAGAGGGTGTTCAAATAGGTGGAGCTAAAGGACGGTCCGGACTTTGTCAACAAAGAAAATGATGCAATAAGAACAGATTGGCTGCTGGTGGCGCAGTGTTGATTGAGCAGGACACCATGGCTCAATGAGACTCTGATAGCAAGTGGTCATAAGACCAGATTTAGAAAATGTGAAAAATGCGGTCGGAAAAGAATTATTGCAGCTTTAATCAAATACCATACATTTGTTCTCTGATGTACCAATATCTTTGTTGACAGATGGGACAGCTGGCCTGTTGGCTCCATTGGACTGTCTCTGATAACAACACCACTATAGCAGCATCATTAGCAAGGATAGCATAGCTCGGCCTGGTGATGGTACTTCAAACTTGTTACTGCTCTGGGAAAGACTGTTCATCACGTGCATACAACTTGGTTTAATCTAAAAGTCCGTTCAGAAATGTTGTATAATGTCTGGTCACTCATCATTCTCCCGGCTAGCATGCCAGAGGAAACACTGCCCATTGCAGCTTGCTTTCGAAGTTACAGGAGGCAGTTTGGGTTGAAAAGGTTAATGTGGTTAATCTGGGAAATTTATTCGACTTTTTTTTTTTTTGGTTTTGAAATTAATTGCAGTTGTGATTGTGACTGTTGTTTTTGCAACCCAAAATGTTTGATTTTGCCATGGCTATTCTCAAAAATTGCAATGCAATTTGCAAAGTATTCTGTGTTTTACTGTGGGAAAATTGCGGGACATTATGAAAATTGCAAGTCCATACATTTTTTTATTTTATTTAGGCTATATATTTTTAGAATGACCTCATATAAATAATTATATGTAGGCTACACACACAAGGGGGCCTGCCTGTAATCCCCTCTGTCTCCCTACAGTACTTCTCCCATTCACCAACACAGACACACACACCCGACCCCTCCTCTCTCTCTTTCCTCCTACCTCACACACGTGGGTCCTGGTCCCCGTCTCTCTCTCTGTCCCTCTTGCATTCACCAACTCTTTTCCATGACGAATTTAAGTCAAGTACTCACTTTGGTTCTTGCCACCAACTTCAAAGCAGTTCCCTCCTCGTGACATGCCTCCCAGTTGAAAAGTGACTTTGTCAAATGAAGATTGTCACTTGTCATAATGTTGCAAGGTAACATTAAGTGGCCAAACGCCATGAGAACCAGAATCAGAAAATTGCGAGCAGTGTGACTAGGGTTTTTACTAGCCATTTTTTTGGCCAGCCAACGTGGCTGATAAGATTCTAATTTAACGGCCATATGTAATACACGTGCGCGTGTAGTGCAGATATGTGCGTGTGCAAAAATACATGTTAAAAAACAAAGCGAAACGCATATTAGGCTACTTAAACTCACCCGCACTTCTCGGGTATCTGGTAGGATTTAACAGAATGTCAAAGCAGTTGAGGATGTCCGTGTTGTTCTCAGGGAATCTGTCCTTCAGAGCGTCAGTTAGGAGCTGAATGTACTGCTCTCTGACCACTTCCAAATGTGCAAACGAACTTCTGATCTGTCTGTGTCATGCTGACGTTCTCGAAGACAGTGTCGTGTCTCAGCCATGTGTATATTTCCAGCCACTCCGGCCTGAAAGATCGGTTTGTTTTCTGTTTTTTCGCTGGTATTGCCTCAAGGTTTTCCGCATGTTCCTCTTGTTCCTCTTCACAGGTCTCCTCTTCATTGTTAATGTTAGTAGTGGTGGTTTTAAAGAATTTCATAAGGGATGTCTGTTTCGCCATTACTCACCGCAACAAAGGGCTTTGTGTGATTGTTGCGAGTGTGTGTCGCAGGAGGGCAGTAGTAGTCTATGCATTTAGTAAGCCACGGTGGCCATGCACTAACGCATATTCACTGACAATTTGCCAGTCAATGTAATAAAAAAATTTAATAAATTACTGGCCAAGATGGGCGTCAAGATTTATATTTACCGGCCAATCGAAATTCTAGTCGGCCAATGGCCGGTAAATACCGGCTAACGGAAACCCTGAGTGTGACCATTTTATGTGGAAATATTGCGGGGACCCAGGAAATTGCAAGCAGCATGACCATCAGCGTTGCCAGATGGGAAATGTCAAAGTCTTGTACCAGAGGCTTAAAATTATCGTTTTTGAGGAAAATTGTCATACTCAAGTCATAACCAGGAGAAATAATCCCAAAATATAATGTGTACAGTAATTAAGGTTACAGTCGTTGCACGTTGCACTCGTGTCCCCTGTAAACAGTGACAGGTAGGAACACAAATTACATTGTCCTTAGGCAAAGGGGACGTGAATAAGTAACTTCACGTGACTCTTGTTCCTCATCACAGCAAGTATGATTGGCTGGAAGGACGTCAAGTGAGTTATTTCACTATCCTGATCGTGTCTGGAAATGAATTAAAATGAGATAGCCTACACTGGTTACAACTACTGCAACTACGTGTGACAAAATGATAAAATTATCGTACATTATGGGACTTTTGGCATTATTGATCGTACATTGTACACAGGGCTAAATTATCGTACACATGCGATAATTATTGTATGTCTGGCAACGCTGATGACCATTTTATGTGGAAATATTGCAGGGACCCAGAAAGTTGCGAGCAGCCTGAACATTTTATGCGGAAATATTGTGGGGATTGGTCGAATTTGCAAGCTGTCGCAAATTTTGCGGGATTTGGCTGAATTTGCGTTAATTCTTGCGATCACACAATCACAAAATCCTGGAGGATCTTCCAAAATGAATGCACTAACATTGACAGCCCTAACCTCCCGGTTAGCCTGGGAGTTGGCAGGAAGAAATGAGAGGATTTATGGACACATATGGACGGGGGTACAATATAATGACGATAATCTGACTAAATTACTAAAACATCTGTGACTAAATGTAGACAAAAATTTTGTGAAGTTCCATGGACTAAAATTTTACTTAAACTAAGGTAAAATAAATGACTAAAATAAAATTTTTAATAAAAACACTAAGACTAAAAGTACATTTAAATTTCCTGACAAAATTAACTGTTTTATATAGATGCTCAAATATTTGGTAGCAAATGTTAGTGGTAATGCTAGGGTGTTAAGTGAAGTTAGTTAGTTCATGGTTTTGCTTAGCGGCTGTTGGTTTAAAAAGTAAAAAAGAAAAAAAAAAAACACTTCTGTGCCAATTAAATTATGATAAAGTTGTTAAATTTCAACATTAAAATATACCTAAACATGATATTTTGCGTGTTGTAGCATTTTGTCAATGTCCTTGTTTTTTTCTTGCGCTAGTTGCAAAATCTGGACCCTTCACATGACCTCACAGAAGCTGTATACTTACCAAGGACACATAGTGTCACTGCCTGGTGGCAGTGTACAGACCAGCGAGCTACAGACCAGGTCCTGAAAAGGTCTTGCTTCACCACAACCATGAGCCACGTTTTCTCAAAGAGAATGTTAAAACATTTACCTTTATTGGTTGTAACAGTAAATAAAATAATGATATAATTCAATAATCCAAACCTCCATCAAAGATTATGAACCTACACAATACGATATGGCCATAAGTACTGATAGTTTGAGCTTCACTGGGCAGCTGCAAAGTGGGAAATCATAGTGGAAGCTCGCTCACCAGGTCTATTGTAAATGTAACACAACAATGCCAAAAGTAATGCTAACATTTGCTAGTGTTGATGTTAGCTATGCACCTTTGGGTACGTGTTGTTGATGTCGCTCTGACAGCAATAACTACGAAATGACCTGACATCCACGGAGACAGCGCAGCATGAAAGCAAGAAACATGTTTTAGACCCTATGTCCAGTGAGTAAAATTGCCACCTCAAATATTATTTAAAAATCAGATTTTAAATTTGTATCCTAACACTCTACCAATACTTATTAACAGCCAAAGAGGATGCTGGATGCTTTGCACTGTGGGATAGATTGTCAATTTTTAATAGCTTCAAACATGGTGGCAGCCATACTTAATACAGTCCCGACACATCAGACCGGCACATCCTGGTACTTTGGCTTTTTTCACAGCTGTGCCTACTTTTGTGGGAAAACATAGACACCATTCCTATTGATCGCAATTGTATTTGGCCTGTATAAAAACTTTAGGCAGATCTCTTCCATTGTCTGAAACATTTGTTTTATTGGTGCATCAAGTTAAGTCAAGCAGTTACTTTACAACACTGGCTGCCATTGAGTGTTCGCGCTATTTTAAAAAGTTGTGTTTGATCCATTTTCAGGCAAGCTCCTTCAGTCTTCCCTATGGTATTTCTACATTCAGTTGCAGAATATTTCCCCATTTCCCTACAAGGACATTTAATATTATGTTTATAAATCTCTGGCCTAAAACTAAGAGGTTATGACTCTTTAGGATCGTGATTATGACTTGACGTTCATTATTATGGGGGTGTAGTTCGGTAGAAAATAGTTCCTACATGAAACTGCTCACAACAAGGTCTATGGATTATCTTAAAGTCATGATTTCTGGAAAGAGACATTGGAAGAGAGTGATGGAAGATATCTCCAAAAATAGGCGAATCATACCGAAACTATCTGGATGGATAGATAGCACTGTAGGTAAGGGAAAGGAAAATATATTTTATTTTTATTTTGGTTGAACTGCCCCTTTATCAGCCTCACTTATGGAGATAAACAGGTACATCGGCATGAGGCTTGTGGCTAGCCAGTGTGGCTTAGTGGCTTGTACAGAGAAACAAAGAAAATAGTATTTTCCTATACTTTCATGTGATGACCTGAGAGGCAAGACCCCAACACACAAAGTGACTTTATAAGCCATTTTCACCGGGAGGCTTTTCTGTCTGTTTCAGACCCAAGGGAGAGGTTACTGGTCCTTGGCTGTAGCGCTATATATACAGCCGAGGACCAGCAAAGGGAGAGCTAGCTAACTGTATGTCATGGTTTGCCCACTTTTGAACAATCAAATCAAGTCCTTCCCGATGTTATGTCCCATCCAACTATCCTGTTTCGCTCGGAAATACGTCAGGTTAGGGACATTTTTCACATTTTTAAAACATCTTGCTGTGTGCCCACCTGCCATCAGAAGGTCTCATTGAATCATGGTGTCCTACTGTCTTTTCTTTCTTTCTTTCTTTCTTTCTTTTGCCTTTTCCGTTTATCAATGTCCTTTGCTTTGTGTTCATTATAGTTGTCTGTTATACATATTACACAATTTTTCTTTGATATTGCTTTAATGTGTCACATTGAACTTTTTTTTTTTTTATCATGGTGTCCTACTCAAACAACCCTGCGCTACCAGTAGCCAGTCTGTTGTTTAGGGCTGAACAATTTAGAAAAAAATATCTAATTGCAATTATTTTGACTGATATTACAATTGCAATATAATTTCCAATATTAGAGGGAATGATAATTTTTGCATCCTTATGCTCATTTTCGTTGAAAACCATATGAAAATGATCATTGTGTGATTTTTGCGGGGATCTGTATCAAACAAATTTGTTTTCTTAAGTCTGTAGAATACAATTTGTAGGACGGGACATCTCTGCAGCACCACAGTACTTCATTTAGAATGGTATTTTGACACAAATTTCACCTTTAACAAATATTGCAGCCTCCTGCGATTTTGATATTGCACAAGGCCATATTGCGATTTCGATTAAAATTTGATTAATTATTCAGCCCTACTGTTGTTATTCCATCATTTCTTTCTTTGTAGACAAAAACAAACCCCACCTATTTTTCAACCATTCTATGAAAGCATCCTTGTTGTTGATAAACCTATGCATTCAAACATTTTTATTCAGCAAACATCTTAATTATATCAGTATTGTGCTGTCAGAACAGTAGTTTGTACCTTAAGTATTTAATCTTTGCTAATTTTTGCTAAATTTGCTGTGAACATTAAAGACGCCTAGAGGGACAAATCTATTGATTTTGTGACCCCATAACCTTTCCTCTAGCATCAAAGTGATGTGTTACTTGTGAATGCTTTGTCCGACTTGCACCAAACTTGACAACTTGACGACTATAGCGAGGAGTCCTGTGAAGTTTTGAGTCATTTGGCCTCATGGAGGCGCTATTCTCACAAAACTAAAAACATGAACTCAACAGCTTGTCTGATCATGATGACTTTTGAAATGTGTTGTCTCTTTGTCATAGCCTACAGATTGTATCAATATGTATTATTCTTATAGTTTATAAGCTGAACTATATGACAATCAATTACCCAGTAAAGTGTTGAATGTGAAAGTAACAACAAAGTGGGGAGATTATTAAGCCTTGGCAGAGGTCTGCTCTCTACTGAGTGCATTCTTGTAGTTTTTGGAATGTTTTCTCAGAATTCTAGGTTTCATTGAACAGTAGCCGTTGTTACATCATCATTATTTTCATCATCATTTTTTCTCACGTGATGGTCATACCTGACAGTAGAGAATATTTCATGTTCATCTCTGTCATGCAAATCTGAATATTTTTATGCACTACAATGATGGTTTTTCCATGGCCGATGATGTGAGCACTTAATTCATTGCGCTGCCCCTGTCTTTTGAAGTCTTTGTGATACATGGCATGACGTGGATATCACTGTTCCTCTCCCTCAGCTTAATCCTCTGGCAGATGCTTCTGAGTAGCATCCTTGGTTGTGTGTGGAGGACGGAGAAAAGGCAGGCTTTGGTTTAGTTGACTAGATCAATCAATCAATTAACTAATTAATTGATTCATTAATTTGTTATATTATCTTCTCAGTCATGATGACTCATTTAACTTATTAGGGCACAGATTTAATTTTATTTTACTTATGTTACATGTTATATGTACTTTTCATTTCCCATTAAAGCTTCAGGTGAAAACTTTCCAGGCATTTTTCCCCTCCACAATATAATACCCAATATGCTGTACAAAAGATTTCTGAGACAGTAACTATATGATAGTGTTGGGGTAGTGATCAGTTGTGTGTTTAGTTTTCAGATAGAGCAGGGGGTGTGGTTGAGGGTTCAATTATTAATCGCATGCATCACCGTAACAGTATTCATTTCCTGGTGTGATGTGTCTGAAAGTAGCACCTGTGAAAGAGAAGGGGAAACATTAGTGTGCAACAATCAGCCTGGTTTGATGGACACAACTATCAAGTCACTTAAGATCTATCCAAATATCACTGGACTGAAAATGTAGAGTCAACTTGCTGACCCTTTGTCTTCTGAATCAGAAAGAATGAAAATATTTGGGTGAGAAATTATTTAAGACTTCTCCAAATATTTATTTTTGTTTTGTTATGAAGGGAAATCATGACCCAGGAGATAATATCCAGTCTCTCTTTGAAATAATGGAACCCTTGGATGGGATGTAGACACGATAGATGTCTGTCATCACAGAGAACAATAATTACAAACCAGTTTTAGAAACACCACTAGATTTCAGATAGTTTCACTAATGGGTGGAGGAAAGAAATATTCTTTAAAAATCATCATGTGTCGTGTCATCATGTTATGGAAGTGTAAGCTGGAAGTGATTACCAGTGTCATTCATTATTCCATTTGGATGAAGGGAGCACATCTAGAAAGAGAGAGTCCCAGCTATTTAGTGGTTGAAATGGGAATTTTTTCCCCCTCCCTCATCAGTTTGTGAGTTAGTTCTGCAGTGTCAGCAGTCAGCACACAAAAACGGAATTCAGTAAAAGCTCTCTCTACTCTCTGGGAGTGAGTTTTTTTTCCTTCTTCTTTTTTTCCAAAATGGATTGCTCACATCCACCCCCTCCCCCTTCATGAACCCACATTGTAGAAGAAACATATGCTGCTAGTCCCACTTTTCAACTGGGACCTTGGTTAGAGAGGAAGCTGACAGTAGGCAGAGGAGTAAGGCTTTTATGAAAATGGGAAAAAAAAGTAAATGAAATAGGAAACTAGAAGGACCCTTAGAGAGATGCTTACACCCGTGCGCAAGTGGGCAAAGCCTGCAAGTCTGGGTAACATCAACTATGTACACCAACTATTAACCTATATTTCATTCCTGCCATGAATTTGGCAAGATGCTTCACACTAATTTACCTCCACTCAACTTTGGAATCGCTGTCTGACAGCAGTGCACACTCACCACTCAGTCAGTTGACCACTGTGATGTCTCCGTCTCTAAACAGCGCGTAACAGCACACCTGATAATTCACCACATCCAATTCTATAGCTGTGAATGGTCATTTTAAAGTATTTGTATTTGTCTTTCACTTTTAAAGCAAGTAAAAAAAAAAAAAAAAGAATCTCCTGGTTAGGATTCTCTCCTACCTTGGAGACTGACAGTGGGTGTGTAGAATAATATATTGAGAAAGTGACGTGCTTTCTACCCAGACCAGCCTCCAGTTCCTGGTTGGTAACAAAATTACAGTGGCCAAATGGGCAATAGCGAATATTAAATACTTAACCTGCAAACATATGACTGTTCTGACAGCACAATACTGATGTAACTTTGCTTAAAAATGTCTTAATGCATAGGTATATCAACTACAATACGAGGTTCACTCGGGAATGTCCATGTTATAAACTGGTGCCAGAGAGCTGATTACCGGAGTTTCCTGGCCAACCCTGCAGGTGAGGCTTTGTGTAGTATGGCCGTCGTGTGTTCAAAAGGTCTAATCCTCAATATTGATTTCAATGGACAATGGTGGAGATTAATTAAAATAAAATACTTGGCATGGATAGATTTGAAAAGAATTCAAGAAATCAGGTCCATGGCCTGCTGTCAACCAATGTGTGCAGTTTCAGCCACATTGGATCAGAACTGTAGGAGGTACCGCTGAGGCGGACACACACACAGACACACACGAACAGGAGTGACAACAATACCCCCTTTGCAGCGCTCTGTACACACTGTGCACTGTGCACAGGTGAAATAAAAATAGCTGAAAGCAAAACATTTCTGAAAAACACTTTCAAGACACAAATCATTTTTTCACTACTGTCACTGGTGCTATTAACGGTGGTACCAGTGCATAATTTGGTGGCACATTATTTCTGTCCCGATGTTATCATCCTGTATTGATTTGACAAAGGTATTCAGTTTGTTGATATACTGTAGGTAGTGCCTTAATGGATACCTGTTGCTTAGTTCACCAACCCCTCATTACTGAGAAAGATCATACCATAAATTAAATAAAGATATTTATATGCTGTACCAAAAGGGCTGTTGAACACAACCAAAACAGTGGGCTATTGGCCCACCTGACCGTCCAGCTACCAAACTCGATCAGAAATCTTACTCAAGTAGCAAAATCACTCAGCCTAACTAAATTTGCTTTTTTAAACATTTTGCACATTTCCTTGTGCCCTGATTTCAAAAAGCCTTTTTTGTCTGTCCTACACAGATTGCTTGTCTATCAAAGTGGAACTGAAATTCTAAGCATAACCAATTATTATTAACTAGGTATACAATTTAACTCAAAATCAATGGAATTTTACTTTGTAGGCTTGGCTCTGTTTCAGAATGCTCAAGCTACTACTAATAGTGTGGAGTATGTGGGTCACTTATGGAATGGAATTTCAGTGAAGTTCCTGAGGTTTAAATGAAAATAATCACCCTCTCTGTAGTAAATTCTTCCTGTCTGATTTCCCAATTGACCTCTGCAGTACAATTAGAACAAAACTCACAAGTGCATTATCTGTATACTACCCTCCAGCTGGGCTCTTGACTAACTTTTCCACTAGTGGTATTGATGCAACCAACTTTCTCAGTTGGTTTGGTAGCATTTGTATTTTTTATTTTTTTGCAGTGCAGTATTCAGGATGTAAATTGCACATTATTTTTTTATTTTATGTTCTTGATTTTCTGCCATGACTAGTGGCTGACATTACAAGTGAAAATTGTAGAAAAATAAATATAGATAACTAATACAGGTGAGTTCCTTTTTCAGTGTAGAATGGGTGACCATTTCATTCTCCTGCATTGAGCGATTATTGTCCTCTAAGTGCTAACTAGCAGTCGAGATCAGGCGGCTCAGTGTTTTAGTCAGTGTTTCATGCATCTGTCACTACAGGTTTTGTTTTTGTGACTCCTAAAATTTCCGGTTAGAGTTGCCTACAATGGACTGTTGCTGTCTATATAGCTGCTCCCTGTGTGATGACATTTGAATGGTAGTCCCACGGCCCGGGGCCATGGTTTGCGTTTGTTGTATAAGCAACATGTTCATTCAGACATATGGACGGGATTGGAGTCATTTTATTCATGTTAACCAGGACCAGGACAATATAAAAGATAGAATTAGTCACAGGATTGGGACAAGATGGGAAAATGACTCAACGAGTCGGGAGGGGAGAGGACGAGACGGGTAAAAACTTGCGTGTCAGACCAGCCTGCTGTCTCTCCATCATCCGCACCCTTCGGTGGCTCCACATCTCCGCCTCATTCTCTTCTCTGCCCTTAATTTGCTTTGTAAAATAATCAGCTGTAGACAACTTAATTTTGGCACTTGAATGAGTTGAGTAACATTAGGCAATAGTCTTCACAATGAATGAGTTGTTTCAGCTCTGATCTGCGCGTTCTGTTTCCTCGACTGATTTCGGGCAAGTATAAATATCACAAAGTCTCCTTGCTCTGTATTGTTGCTTTGCCTTTTCCTTCTGCTCTGTGGTTGGAGATGTGGAGAAGCAGGGTTTGGTGTGCTGGACCTGAAGTCCATCTCGGCTGAATGTAGAGTAGCTGGGGAAGGTGTGTTTGGAGAACTCCTGAAGGCATCCAAGCAAATAGTAGAATACTGTTCTTCAGTATCATTTGATGTTGTTGTTGTTGCTGTTGCTGTTGTTGTTGTTGTTGTTGTTGGTGGTGGTGTATATGACTCCGTGTAGGGCTGTGACCCAGCATCATTCAGTGTTGTGTCCTGGGAAGGGCCAGCAGTAGCAGCCTATACAGAAGGAAGACATTGGTTTAATGGATCTATATGGGACAAAAACACAATAGTAATCACGCCATGCAATGAATGTATTAGTACTTTCTTAGGACATTGGGACACATGTATAGATTGAAAGCTCATCTACAAAAATAAAATTTAGTTCACGCTCAATGTGGTAGTTCATGTGGTAGCTCATGTGGGTGCAAACAATAGAGCTGCTCATGTGCAAGCACAATTTCTTGTGAGAACGCTAAAAAAGAACTCATCCCACAAACCACAAACCTCACCCCACGAAACAGTGATATGCCATTTTATTTTAGCTATAAAAGGGATGAGATGATTTTTATCCCAGAGAATTAGCTAGTAATATCAACACAAATAGTGTGCCTTTCTTAACATACCTCTTCTAAAAGGGGCATGTTTGTCTCTGTTTGTGAATGTTGGACATGTGGACACATCCGGGACAGCTCTTTGTATAGCTTTGGGACTTGTCTGTCACCAGCTCCATCCCCACTCTTGCCCTTCATTTTTTTCTTTGCCTTCCCAAACTTCTCTTGCAGATTTTTCCAAGTTGCTTTGCACAATTCAGGATCATTGGCACCTAACTAAAGGGAAATTAGGCCATTTCATTGTCTCTGTGTGATCAGTCATAAAGATGAGGATATCATTGCACCAGTGCAGCAACTCTTGCTTCAAAAGTATTCACCTTGCTATGTATGATCATGACAATGCTACACAGTACAGGAAATGAATGCTACCACAGACAATGAGGAAATGAACCGGAGTAGAAGTTACAGGTGGATCAACCATGATGCAATACTGGAACCAGTTGCAGATGGGGAATTCTGAACTGCTGCAAACTTGCTTGCGACTAGAGACTAGAGTTTGCTCGGGGGGCTTGCACACACCTCGACAAACATTGTTTTTTTTTGTTTGTTTTTGTCTTTTTGCTCTAAAAGTTATTTTTTGTCTTGAGCATATCCTCAGTTGATGCAATAACTGTAACTGCATACTGTAGCTGAAGAAAAGTCACAAAATCTCACTTTTGTAATATTTTGTTTGGGAAAAGAAAGCAGACACAGGGCTTCACACTTGAGTAATTTGGAATAATTTATTTAGCAATATATTTAGATATATAATAGACATGTGCTGTTGGTGATCGACAGCGGGTATATCCCTGAATGGCTTTTGACCATGCCCCTAATCCAAGCCGTTGAGGAGTAGTTTCATTTCATGAGAATGGTGCCACCATGCGGCAAGATGACTCAGAAGTTCACAGACCTCCTTGCTATTGTAAGGCAAACATATTTGTCAAGTTTGGTGGAAATCGGACAGTGCATTCACAAGTAACAAATAATTTCCTGTTTACCATGCGTTTTTCTGAAATTTCATTGGATCTCACGGTCATATGGTTTGGCCTATCAATTATCTAAATTACACATTTGAAGATGTTAGTACCCAGATACCACACAGCAAGTTTGGTGAGAATCAGGTGAACAGGCTAGGGGGAGTAAAAGGGGAAAAAAGGGGTTCTCCAATATTTCAAGATAATTTGTCTCAAGAGAAATTCCAATATGGCAGACTTCATAGGTCCTTATGACAGAGTTGTTGTGCATAAGTAGACACATCTCTGGATACCAGTTTCATGACTGTATGACTAACGGATCCGGAGATAAACTCATTTGAAAATCTAAAGTTTGGCCTGATGGTGGCGCTAGTGGAAAGGTCATTGGGTCAACAAAATGAACAGGCCTCTTCCTCTAGGGTTCATGAATGTGCATAGCAAATTAGGAAAGAGTCGAATGAAAGGTATTGGAGATACACTAATTCTAAAATTAAAAGCTTGGCCTGATGGTGGCGCTAGAGTAAAGGTCATGGGGTAACCAAAATCAATAGAGTTTATCCTCGCAAATTTGAAAAGATTCGAATGAAAGCTATTCGGGTTATTGTATTCACACGAAAACTCTGCAATGGCAGTCAGGGCAAAACAATAATATCCCCGTCATTTGGGGATGTCAACTCTTATATGTTGTGATTTTGCTGGTGTACAAATTGATTTGCATTGTTAAACCCATCACATCCTTGGTAAATCAACTTGCCAACATGCTTGGCAAATGGTTTTTGCTTGTTTGGCTGCGTCCCCTCCATATTGTGCTGTAACTCGGGCACCAGTCGCCACGTGCTGTCTTGCAGGCAGATGTCTCTGCTGTGGAGAATGATGGGTGGCTTGTGTTTGTTTATTGGGATTCCCAGGTCTCTCCCTAGTCTGCTCCAGGCCTCGGCTTGGAGAGCCCAACCGCCACAATTGATCCCAGCAGCTGGAGCGGCAGTGAGAGCCCTGCCGAGGACATGGAGAGGATGAGCGACTCGGCAGACAAGCCCATGGACAACGATGCAGAGGGGGTGTGGAGCCCTGACATTGAGCAGAGCTTCCAAGAGGCCCTGGCCATCTACCCTCCCTGTGGGCGCAGGAAGATCATCCTGTCTGACGAGGGGAAGATGTATGGTGAGTACAGACATAGTGTGTGTGTGTGTGTGTGTGTGTGTGTGTGTGTGTGTGTGTGCAGTGATGTGTTATTACAGACAGCCAGAGGCCTCCTCGTTGGCTTTATCGTCTGGCAGATCAATCTGTCGATCAATACGTCTGTCTGTCCAATTACTGATTCACAGGAGGAGTAATACACACCAACCCACTCCAGACACAGCAGCTGAAA
>OMKL01153520.1:1515-12290 GCA_900302295.1 Parasudis fraserbrunneri | reverse complement strand
GAGGGCCGTCAGGCAGCCAGGAACAGTGACTACGCCATCCCAAAGTTTAAACACCTGAAGAAGATGCTGCTGGTACACGGACACTACTATTACATACGAATCTCAGAGCTGGTCCAGTACTTCTTCTACAAGGTAACTACTACTACTACTACTACTACTACTACTACTATATACTACATCTCTGAGCTGGTCCAGTACTTCTTCTACAAGGTAACTAGTACATAGATACTACTGCTAGTACTACTACTACTACTACTACTACTACGATAACTACTACTACTACTACTACTACTACTACTACTACTACTACTACTACTACATCTCTGAGCTGGTCCAGTACTTCTTCTACAAGGTAACTAGTACATAGATACTACTGCTAGTACTACTACTACTACTACTACTACTACTACTACTACTACTACATCTCTGAGCTGGTCCAGTATCTCCTCTATAAGGTAACCTGACCATGTAACCGTGTTGATTTAGATTTGGAACTGGTCCAGTATTTCTACAAGGTAACTAGGCCATGTTGATTTAGATTTGGACCTGATCCAGTACTTAACCAGGCCATGTAGCTGTGTTGATTTAGATTTGGAACAGGTCCAGCACTTAACCAGGCCATGTAGCTATGTTGAATTTGGGTTTGGAACTGGTCCAGTACTTCTGGTGGTTAGTCTGCATGGTCCTCATCGCCAGACTGTGTGGAATGAGAACAGTGTAGACTCAACCTCTAAAAGTGCTTATTCCAACAGAGCTCCCTTTGAGCTTCTCTGATTGGTTAGAAGGTGGAGCCTCTCTGTGACACGTTAGAGTGGAATATCTCTGCTCTGCTGCTACACTGGTCAATGAAACTCGCTCACAGTAGACTGAGAGTCAGTGTGGCCACGTTAAGATATGTTTTGGAGTGAAATTCAAACAAAAAGAATCAGTGATCAAAAATGTTACACGTTGTAGCTTTAAGATGCTGCAGTGACGGGTTCAAAATGTCTCAAAGCTGTTACTGTGTTCTTCTTCTCTCCTCAGAATGTCTGCTTCATCTTCCCCCAGTTCCTCTACCAGTTCTTCTGTGGTTTCTCACAACAGGTAGGCACACGCGCACACACACACACACGCACACACGCACACACACACGCACGCACGCACGCAGGCACGCACACACACACACACACACACACACACACACACACGCACACACACACACATCAACGCAGGAGCCTTATACTAATAAGACTATTCATTGAGAATATACATACCTACATTCTGCAAATACACATGTGATTATACAGATCTTCAGATACTTATATTTATCTATTTAATTCACTGTACAATTCATCTGTGTATATATTGGACAGCTCATTCCATTCCTTTAGATTTAAAATCACTGTACGAGTTTTGATGAGACATTAAGGATAACAATTAATTTAAAGGATAAGTTCATAATTTTGGAACCCTAGCCCTATTTCCAGCTTACCAATGATGTTGTTGATCGGTAGAGTCCTTTCTCAGCACAATCCAAGCTATTCTTCATACACGATACCCAAAGGATCCAGCTAGTTAGCCACAAAGCTAGTGTAAAGTAAAGGGGCCACACGTCAGTCTGTACAAGCCCTGATATAAACACCAAGAACTTTGTTTTGAGTATGTTTATGTGCTATTTACAGTGGCCCCATTAACTTTACATTAGTTTTGTGGCTAACTAAGGAGGAGCTGGGTATCCAGTATGAAGCATAGCATGGACTGTGCTGATAAAGGACTATACCCTTATAGGGATAGGGGTCCAAAATTCTGAATTTAACCTTTAAAAGGAAAATATGGTTGAGAAAAAACTAGGAATTGTTGGGGAACTTTTAATTCATTGAGGCGGATAGTAGCAGAGTTCTTCCTGTAAGCTTGTCTGACATAGCAACAGTAACTTAGGGAGGTGGCTCTTGCAACAACAAAAATGTAAACAGCCAATTCCAGACCTCCCAATAATCAGAAGGAAAACACAGTAAAGACACAGAAAGGCTAAAACAAAGTGAGAAGCGCCAACGTAGCCTACAGCATAAACACATCTTCGAACAGCTTGTGTGCACTCTGGATGCTCTGCAGCACCAAAGTTGGTGCAATTTTATTTTTCGGCTCATTAAATGTGGGGGGTGTGGGGGGGCGGGGTTCGCAGCTAGAGGCTGTGTGATTATCTTTGATCCTTGTCAGATGTCTTTGAGCTTTCAGTCTGGCAGGTGGGAAGAGAAAGTCATCTCTCAGATTTCCACTTCTATCAGTTTAAGGAATGTGGAATGTGTATTTACTGACACATGGCAGTAATTCCATTGGTGGCATGAAAGAAAACCATATTTGTAACCTTAACTCTTCCAAAATGATTTTTGAATTAGTGATTCAAGTCTGCGTAGGACCAAGATGATCTATGTTACTAAGGTTATCTTGCTCTGTAGGTTCTTTTAAATCCCTTCTTAAAAAACACTTTTATGAGGACGTTCTGTTGCCCTGATTTGATTCTAATGTTTTATTTTTGTGTTTCTTTATTATTATTATTATTATTATCATTAGTATCTTTGTATCCAACTGTTTTGTTTTTTTTAACTGTGTTTTATCCTTGTTGTTTTATATGCAAAGTCCTTTATAACTTTGTTTAGAGAGGTGCTACACAAATTAAGTTTATCATCATTATTACCATGTGACAGCACTGATAGAAGAATGAAAGGACTTACAAGTGGTCTCTCAAGCACTCCACTGAGTAGGCGATGGTTTCCCTTGATGATGTCACACTGCACAGAAACACAGGCAGACACAGTTGGGTGTGAGGGGGTTTGCCAATGGGAATGTCACATGTGGAAACTCCTGTTTATTTATAGCAGGTTAAGTGGGGACATTGAATATGTGAGTGTGTGTACGTGTGTAAAGGGGGAGAAAGACTATATACTCACTGACCTCAAGCTGCCCCCCACTGCTTCAACACCACGACAGATCCTAAAGGCAGATGCACCTTTAGTAGTCTACAAAATAAATAAAAAACTGTTCAAACACCAAGATCATACAGCATGGTACTGGGTAAGATGTAGGATGTGTGTAGAGGAAACTGTTGGGGTGAAGGTTTAATACAAAAGGAAATTGGTAAACTCTGTATCAAGAGACAGAGAAATCTGAGATTGTTTGTTTTGGTTTGTATGCTTGGTGGCAGACATCTTTACTGCCACATGCCACACTAAAAGTAACTCCCCAGCCAAGTAAAGATACTCATGCACAAAGCTAATATAGGAATCCAGAACATCTTACCAGGTTGGCTGCCAAACGCAGCAAGTGAGAAACCCCCTGGTTCTCCACTGTCTCATAGCGGCTACCGGCTTTCACAAACACACCAACACTGGATAACGGTGAGTAGTTCTCCAGTGACGCGATCACTAGACCGTTTGGAAGCTTGGACACCTGAAGAGGCAAAGGAAAAGCATGTTAGAAAAAGACAGGACACTTTAAAACTATTCAGCCTTTGAAACATTGCTCTAGAAAATGAAGATGCATGCTCTGTGGAGATAGATAAGTGTCTATCAAAGAAAAATCATGATCGGTTTTGGAGGCAAGGCAAGTTTATTTATATAGCACATTTCATACACAGTGGCAATTCAATGTGCTTCACATAAAATAGATAAAAAGGAGCATAACAAAAGATTAAAAAGATTTATATAAAAAAAATTAAATTAAATTAAAAAAAAAAAACATAAAAGTCTTGACAAAAACATCTGGCCATTTTAGAGTCAGAGTGCAATTATTAGCAGCTATTAAATTTCAATTGAAGGCAAAGGCAAACAAAAGTTTGGGCAGATCTAAGATCTTCCAGAATTTTACTCCAACTATGTATAGCATACTAACTGAATGCTGCTTCACCATATTTTTTTTTATTTTTTATCCTAGGAACAGCAAGCAGACTGGTCCTTGATGACCTAAGAAGTCTAGAGGGTTCATAGGGTAGAGGCAAGTCAGATATGTAGTTTGGCCCTAAACCATTAAGTATAACAGTATTTTCAAGTCAATTCAAGTAGCCAATGCAGAGACCTGAGAACTGGTGTAATATGTTCAGCTTTCTCAAGTCTTTGAGGCAAAAATGTTATGGTATCAATAGTCTATATTTCCTATTCATAGTATTCTCAAGAAGTTTTTTGCCATACAGTATGGCACAATGCCACAGCTTATTGGCCACAGTTGTTATTTAATGATAATCATCTGCTATTTGATTACAATCACCTGTTTGTGACTAAGATAAGAGCAAAAACTATGAATTACCTCGTCAAGTGTCAATGCAGTCTAAGCTAAGACAGCTGTTGGTGTGTAGCGGGGCAAGAACCAACCTGTACAGTCTGGGGAGGGAGGGGGCCAGCAGGGGCACCCTTGCGGCTTGGCTTGGGGAGTTCATATGGCTCAGTCAGCGGCTCCCTCCTCCGGGCAGCGGCATAGCATCGTTTCTGTGGAAAAAAACAGCTCCAAAATAAGGCCAACACTTCCTCTGTGGTTGTTTTAATTGTCCTATTTATTTGAGGATAATGAGTAAAAGAGTGGCAAGAAGTACAAGTGCTAAGCTAGTTTCCACTGTTCCGCTGTCCTTAATCGACCTCTAAGTAGTGAGTTAATTTCCTGTCTGGCTTCTAGTGGGAGGTTAAGCACTGTTTTAATATGCCTTTAGGGAGGCCAAGCCTTTATTCTATACTGACCTAATATATACAGTTGCCCTGTGTCATTTTAAGAAAAGTCTTGTCAATATCCTCCATTCCATCCAAGCCATACCATGCTCCAAATGCTGCTAAGATTTAAGAACTTGTGAAATGTGAACGCATTTGAGTTTAGTGACCTAAAATAACCCGTCAAGAAACACAAATACGCCATGATAGAGTGGTGCTTTCACAACTACGGCAAGTGTACAGCTACAACCTCAGATTAACCACGAGTCCGACTGTAAAGACAACCACACAATAACTGTAGTTCAGGTCCTTGCCATCAGTTGTTGTCCAACATCATTAGCTAGACTATCATCTCATCTGTCATGACAAACAAACCAGCGGCATTATTGCTACATTCAATATATTGTTCCATGCCAATATCCTGCTCTCACTTCCTGGAAAGTAATGTCGTTAGATCTATTTTGCTACTTTTCTTTGGGCATTTCATTTCATTTCAAACCTTTATTTCAACTCGTTAAGGCACTGAGGTTTCCCTCATTTTCATTACTCGTCATTTTATGACGAGTTTACATAAAATCTGGTAAAATAACAGCAGGTAAAAAGCACAAAGCTTTAATTGAGACAGCAATCAATCTATTAGTGGTGACACTGTAACATGACATGACAGAGTGGTATGGACCAGACTGCACCTAACAATGTCCATACCACTCAAGACTGCTTAACATTAGTTGGGATTATTAAACTTCATCTGATTGAAATAATCTGTGATCTGATATGACCTTCACGGGTTGCACACTGGTTGCGCAGCCAAGAACCAGCTTTGCTAAACTCACCATCTAGCTAACGTCAATACCCTATTATCACTGCTCAGTTAGAGCAGATTGCTGGCTAACGACCTGCCAAGCTAAGATGAGCATGAAGCACACTGGTGTTTCAGATGGACGTTAGTAGTGACCGGCAAATTGGATAGCAGGCTAAATAACACCAACGAAGTTGCCTAGCTGGCAAGCTAACTGCCACACAATGCATTGGTTAGTTTAGCTATTAGCAAATGTAGCCAGCCTGGCCAAGCTTAGCTATGAGTAGATATGACTTCAACTTCAAGGGAAAGCGGTAACCACACTTTACGAAGGGTAAATCCAAAAAGGTTATCGCAACGGCTCACATTCAACCGTGAAAAGAAAGGACTCACAGAGAGATGGTTCAGGGATCGGATTCCTCTCATGACTCCCTTCTCTCTCCTTCAGCCACTGCTAAAAAGACAGATATGGCGTATCTGACGCCCTACCCACAATCCACTGCGCATTTGCAAGCAATCAAAGATATTTTCATTTTCAAGATTTCTGCTGGTTGGTCGACTTCCCCTCAATTTGCCTTGCCCTTGTCAGACAGACAGACATGCTTTTGTCAGACAGACATACATACAATCTAGGCCTTATCGACGTATATCTCTGTGACAGGCAAGTGACATTGATAGATCGATAGATAGATAGGTGTAACTGACAAAATGATGGAAACACCTGAGTTACAATGTATATTGAAGGCATGTATGGTTCCTGGACAGGCTCACTTTTTTCAATTTTAACCCAGGCGACGTTTAAACGTTGTATGGCATGATGTTGACTAGTACAGGCCATAATTTCACTGATTGCTTTCGTATTGAGAAACAAAGTCCTGTGTTTCTTTTTTTTAAGGCTAAATCACTTGCCCCATTGTGTTGAGCCTGGTGAGAGGATGCAGCAGAGTGGCCTGTGTATGGCCTGTATTAGTCAACATCATGCCAGACAATGTTTAAATTAGGCCTGGATTTTAAGTAAAAAAGAAAAAAAAGTGAACCGATTCTTTAGCCTAGCCCGCCGCCCCGGTTTATTTATAAAATGCAGGCTATTGTTCAGAGTTGACCAGTCTTGAAAATTCAACTATCTCCAATGCGCCTAGTGATGACGTCAAACCCGAGACCCCGTCCAGTGTCTCAACGTGCGCTATACGTTCATTGAACTACTTTTCAAGTTTTTGTCCTCATCGTTAAGATATTCTTGTCCTCCGTGAAGCATACGCCGAGGGGACATACCACCAGCTTACTTTCACCGATATTTACTTGAAATTTAAAAACAAAACATGGTGAGTAAACGCACGTTACTATTAACTAAATCATTGCGTACTACCACTAGCTAGTTTAGTGATCCAACTTTAGCCAGATCAGTTAAACCTCTAACATCTAACCAACGGATTTGGTGTTATTTGTAACGTTAGTTATGTAGAAGTGTGACTTGCTGTTGTTGGTGGTGGTGGTGTTTACGATGTACTACTGTCAAGACATATTTATGTTTACCATATTTGTGCATCAGTTTGATACAAGCAGTAATGTAGGTCAATCGTATCTTGGATTAATGCAAACTCAATCGTTTATGTCTTGTCATTGGTTGTTTTCAACTGTTCCAACGTTAGGCTGATCCTGAAGTTAACCCCAAGGCCTACCCACTGGCTGATGCCACTTTTAGCAAAACCATCCTGGACCTTGTGCAGCAAGCTGCCAATTACAAGCAGCTCAGGAAAGGAGCGAATGAAGGTAAATCAAACAGGGTTATGATTACTGTCACCTTCCTTCCCATTGCTTCCTCAGATTATTTTAAAAATAAAATCTTTTTAAAGAGTCCAAATTTGACTTCCTGCGCCCTGAGCGCATCCCTGATCAAATCTAGACTTTTTTTTGTCTCACAGTGGTATGGGTTCTACGAGCCTATGCATCAAACAAATCCATGCAAGGGTACACAAATCTCTGATGGGAGACATAGACTACACAAGCTACACCTCTGATGGGAGACGTAGACCACACAAGCTACATCTCAGATGGGAGATCTAGACTACACAAGCTACATCTCAGATGGGAGACGTAGACTACACAAGCTACATCTCTGTACAAGCTACACTTCTAGTGGGAGATGTACGCTACATAAGCTACACCTCTGGTGGGAGATGTAGACTACACAAACTACATCTCTGATGGGAGACGTAGACTACACAAACTACATCTGATGGGAGACGTAGGCTACACAAACTATATCTCTGATGGGAGACGTAGGCTATATAAGCTACACCACCGATGGAAGACCTCCACGGGCCTCGTTTTTTCATGCAAGGGTTCCACACACTTGACAATATCCCATCGGCATACATTTAACAGGCCATACATGGACTCAATCTCTTACTCAAGGGGAACCCAACATTACCACCTAGCCAAAGACATAATTATTGCTTACTCATGGTTTTTGATCGCAGACATCTTGGTCACAAACAGGCAATTGTAATCATATAGCAGGTGATCATCATTAGATGATTGTGGCCACTGAGCTATGGCAAAACACGTGAGAATACTATTAGCAATTGCTAATATTGGTCAGCCCATCACTGAATATGAATGGTAATTAGATTCATAGTGAGACTCTCACATACTGTACACGTTGCACTTTTCAACAAGGTGCATTGTTCTTATACAGGTATTGTAATTGTGATGCGATTGCCTGTAGCTTGTCTCTAGTCTCCAACAGTAACCTGCTCTTGCCCTCTTTACAGCCACTAAAACACTGAACCGTGGTATTGCAGAGTTCATCGTGATGGCTGCTGACGCGGAACCTCTAGAGATCATCCTCCATCTACCTCTGCTCTGCGAGGACAAGAACGTCCCATATGTGTTTGTGCGCTCCAAGCAGGCTCTTGGACGTGCCTGTGGGGTGTCCCGTCCCGTCATAGCCACCTCAGTTACCATAAAGGAGGGCTCTCAGCTGAAGCCCCAGATCCAGTCTGTACAGATGGCTATTGAGAGACTGCTGGTGTAAGCAGCCAGGGTTGAGTTGCAAGCTTTTGTTAAGATATTTTTGTACATGGACCACTCAGCGATTTTATTTGTAAATGCTTTCAGTTTATCATTCCTCTAAAATAAGACATGGTAACTAAGTTTCGTGGAATGGTTTTTGTATCACATTACACTGCGACCTGCAACCCTCAAATGGAAGCTATAACTTTTGATATAAAGTTTTGCTCTGATATTTGACAATAATTGAGCTTTTGTGTGTCTCATTTGATTGCCCAACATTAGCATGGCAGTGAGAGCTATTTTTTCTTTAACATATTTGTTGCAAAGAGGATAATTTTTATTCCAGTGGTTGCAGGATTTTATTCTGACAATTTTCAGTTCATTGAACCTAAAAAAATATATATTTTTGAAAGAAATGTTTAATAATTATGAAAATTGTATGGTTACATTAATTATTCACACATCTGCTAAGTGCTCATAAATGTGCAAAATACCAACTTTGTCTTGGTCTATGTTTTGTGCCAGTAGAGATTATCCTGGACTAGTTAAGGTCCAAAATGTTGTCTTCCTCTAGCTTGTCTTGATAACAGCAGTCGCATGAATGAATTAAACATCTTTATTATAACACATTTCCATTAAGCCACTAAATTACATGAAGCACGCTACTTTACAAAAATATACGGAACATGTAACAGGCGGTAAAGGCAATGGTTCAGAACTTACAAAGTTTTAATTACAAAACACTAGCTACCTGCATACAGTTGGCTTTTTCACTGGTAACCTTCAAAAATATTGATTCACAATTAGATTCTTTGGCCCATAGAGCATCTTTTGATAGAACAAAATATTTACTGATATCTTTTCTTAAAAACAGAACGTCATTCTCACAGCTAAACAAACTCCAAATAAATACAAAACATCACATAAGAATGGTACAAAAATACACTACGTTGGCTGGAGAAATCAATCACAGAGTTGACATGTTCTGACACTCATAATACCCGGACTCCAAATGTTCACATCGTACACGGAGAATGAGTGGTGAATGAGCCATCCATAATGACAGTTACCATGGATACATGCGGGTTGACACAGTTCCCCTGTTGCCATGGCAATAAAAAATGGACCCAAGTAGGTGAGACTCAACAACCTGTCACAAGTGGGAGAAGAAAAAAAAAAAGACTACCTTTGCCAGTGGGAACAGTGAGATCGTCCTTCGAGGCCCACAGAACAGTGACATACCAACTCTAAGCACAAGATGGCACCCCTGCTCAGTCAACTGCTTGCCGGTCTGCGTCCCTTGAGCGCTGAACATCAGACTGTGCTGTCCTCGAGGAGGGGGGCACAGATGACCATGTGTTTTTCTGGCAGAGATGCACATAGCCCACCTAAAAGAGGGCACACCTTGGGAGCTTCCTCTCCTGGCTTTCCCCTCAGTCCACGTTGAAAGTGTCGGAGGCCGTGCCGGGGCAGCTGCCCATGTGGGCATCCTTCCTCAGTTGGAGGGAGACGCAGCTCAGCCAGCTGCGACTGGTGGGCATCTCCCCCACAATCTCCCAGGTGTCCGTTTCCTCACAGTACCGCTCAATGGTGTCATGGTACCTGAAGGAGGAGAGAAGACAAATATTCATCATTTTTAAATCAAAAACAACACATGGTACTTTTCATCATACAGAGTATCAAGGAGAAGTCGGACCTGAAAAAGAAGTGGCTCTTTTGGAAGGGAAAAGAGCGTCTGTTTCAAAAGTTATTTTTGGAGAGTTTGATTTTTTTCTTTTTCATTTGTGGGGTGCTGTACACAAACTATTGTAATTGTTTGACTTCCTCCTTGTTTCCTGCCACATTGTTTTTGGTGACTGGGTGCTTCACACCTACGGCATCATTCACATTTATGCATGCCTGTCCATTCAACTGTGTGGAGGCGGGTCATATTCCTGAACTACACTTGTTTTTCCAGTGACTGAACACACGTGTGACTACCCCAATTTACATCTTGCAGACTTCTTATAAATTGCCTTGATGGAGAAAAAAAGTTTGAACAGCTTAAAGAGAGTGAACAGCATCTCTTCCTTCAGACCACTGAATTCTAAAGTATATATTCCGCCCTCACTTTGTTTTTCTATCAATCCAGATTCTCCTGGAGCAGCCTCTCACCTGTCCCAGCCCTCCTCTCCTCCTAACACATAGATCTTGCCGTCCACCACAGCCACACCGGGCCGGTAACGTCGTTCCTTCATGGGGGCACACATGGTCCACTGGTTGGTCTTTGGGTCATAGCACTCCACCTTGTC
>OMKL01153519.1:8444-19071 GCA_900302295.1 Parasudis fraserbrunneri | reverse complement strand
TGCACAAGCGTGCACGCACACACACACACACACACACGTGCATGTGCTCACGCACACACACACACACACAAAATTGTTTCCCCCCAAGGACAGACTCAGGTGGGCAGGACAATCAAGGAGAGCATGGTGCCTCTTTACTGGCCTCATCCCGCCCATCACACAAGCAGACCAGCTCACCTCAGAGCCCTGGCTAAAAATAGCAGCCCTGCTCCTCCAATGAGAGGAGCTGCCTGGATAATGAGCCGAGCAGAGCAGAGTAGAGCAGCACAGAGCAATGACGGGACTGGGAAGCAAACTGACTACTCAGTCCAGGCCCTCTGAGGACACACACACACAGAATGGTAAAGAGACACTCATGCCTTAATTATCAACAGCCACTAAGTACCAAGTCATGAAATCAACAATAAGATCATTTAATCATTATTTACAGAGGCAGGTCAATTAAGGACGAATTGGTATTTACGATGATGGCCTGGCAAGAGGCAGACGACCTACTGAAGGGCGATAAAATGAGGTCAAATAAAAGACAGATCAGCCACGAAGCTACAACAGAGGAAGAGACGGGGATGTCAGATGAACAACATAATGTTATGACAGATTACAGACAAAACTATGCTACAGTTGTGCCCCGCAATACAACTGTGTAATTTACACCATGGCAGCAATGTGTTATGGCATCAAGTGACTTATCATGAACTGTCTCATAGTGTACAAACAGTAAGACCTTGTCTCCTGAGCGCCATTCATTCACACCTACAATATCAAGTAAAAGACGAGAGCAAAAAGAGAGAGGAAGCTATTGCATAATACTACTGAGGGATGTATTCAGTAATCCTGGTCCTAGTACTGACACAGGGCCTGCCTCCCTGGCCTGCTGCGCTCTGCTGTCTCTAGGACACTCTGTTCTGAGCACTGCCCTGCCATCATCAGCCAAACACACATTTCTAGCTATTTATTTCCACTGCTTGGATGGTTAGCCATGAGAAAAACAAGGGGTGTAATTACCTACAACCAGTGTTCGCAGTGACTGAGAAATGATAGGTGGGTGCTCTCCACTCCTATCTGAATCTCTCTTTATGCTTGGCGTTATTAGAGAAACATGAAGTGAAAGATGTGATTTGTTGTCCGTTTGTTTTTCTAGCTGGATAACTAATGCATAGGCTAACCACTGGAAGTGCTGTGTCCAGCATGCTGCACTCCGCCTAGGTTTGCCTTCTCTAAAAACATAGGTTTAGACTCCAACAATACAAAAGTCTTTCATTAGCCTATCATTTGTTACAGTATAACTTACCCCTAGATATTTTAGTCATTACCAAAACATTCAATTATGACACACAGTAAACCATGACCAAAATAACAAATGTTATAAGTATAGTTATAAGTTATAAGTATAACTTTTTAGACTGGTCCATAATCTGACTTCACTGGAATAATTTGACTAGGTAGTTTATGTGCAAATAGCTTATCTAAATGTAACAAGGCAACTGTGTAAGGCATGGCACCGGTAGCTCAGTCATCAGATGCCATCTGCCATAATGGAGTCCTTAGGAATCTTTTAACGGAATCAAGTACAAGCTGTCACACAGATGACGAGACTAAACACAACAAGGCCGTGCTGACTGCTTCACATAGGACCCATCCAATGAGGAACAAATGGCTGGCTGATCAAGCAAAGGCAACGCACACAATCCAAACTGTAGAACTTGGGAAAAAGTTTAAAAGCAGCTCTTTAATGCCGGAAAAAAAGCCAATTTCATGGAAATTAGAGCGATTTCAGAGTAACTATCAGAAAAAAGATCATTTGGCCAATTAATTTTCAACTGCTTTGAGAGCAGCTTAGTCAATCAGAGAAAAAAGAGGAAATAAGAAAAATATTTCGCTAAAAGCTGCTGATACAGGCTACTGGCCACTGGAGAAGAAGTCCTTGTTTCTTTCACAGCCTTCAGACATTACAGGAAAAAGCACTGCAATGAAGAAGTTATGAGTAAGAGGTAATGTAGCGATGTAAAAGATCGATACATCAATTCAACAGCCAATATTTGGCCGATTGTAGAATTGTCATTTTTGCAATCTTTATATTTTATACTTTTATTTTTTTGGTTTTGCTTAATGCACATGCCAAGTGAACAAAATAACAACACTGACGAGGACTTTTCTTTTGCCTAAATGACAAATAGCTAGATTTCAGTTCAGGATAATTTCTCCTTTAATTTATGTGTTTGTGCCCTTTATTTCTTAAAAGCAAAGTTGTAACCCCTCCCAACACAGATGACACCACTTCATTATCTGAGGATAGGCATGTGTTGAACAACCAATATCAGTCGATATGGGTAGGGTAAAATCAGATCTCAGTATCTGCCTCAAAAAAACATATCGGTGCAGGCAGCCCTTCTTTCTAACACAACATGGTTGTGTTAGAGGGATCACAATATATCGGATCATACTGGTCATATGTTAAATCGAATCGTGTCATGGCAAAATTTGTGACATCACCAAATATTGAATCGTCTTAAAGGGTAACTACACCCAATTTAAGAATTCATACATGTTATTCCCATGGTTTAAGACTATATATTATATATTTCATTAAATATTAGTGAAAACAAACAACTATCTCTCTAATCCAAAAACTAGAGTGCTAAAACTCAAATTTGTGATGTAATCAAGTATAAAGCTAGACAATGAATCGGGAAAGATGTTATAGGTGACACTGAGAAAACCCAGGGGAATATTCTGTGTATACGGATACATTTTCTGTTTCAGAACTGAGAATACTACTATAGAATAAAGCTAATTTGGGTATAAAAACTCAAATAAACATTCTGTCAGTCCACAAAATGAGTCTCTCATTCATTGTCTATGGAGCAGCTCCAGACTTTATACCTATCACAAGTTTGAGTCTTACTTCTCTGGTTTCTGGCTTTATGAGAGTAGCTCATGTTCACAAATATTGATTCAACTTTCCTAGGCCATGGAAATAACATATTGGAATTCTGAATTCGGGTGTTGCCCTTTAAGAATCAAAATAGTGTTGTGTAAATTAAAGCATGAGGTTTAGGCTACACCCATAGTAAGAAATGAGAGATGTAGTATAGCCTACATCAACTACTGTGTGGGCATCCCGGAACTACTGTGGACAATGAATAATGTTTGTCAAAAACAACAACAACAGAGACTGATGCAACTTGGGCTCGAAGGGCCGATCAAAACAGTGTCAACTGCACAGCCACAGGAATGCCCCCACACAGACCACTGAGTGGAGAAGAAGCCCCACTAAAGCCAGGTCTACTTTCTTTTCTCCTTGTTTTTTTACGCATGTTTTACAGGGGCAGTTCACCCAATTTTCCCCCTTACCCGGAGTGCTATCTATCCATCTAGATCATTTTGATGTGATTTGCTTAGTTTTGGAGATATCTGCTGTAGATATATCTGCCGTCACTCCAATACAATGCAGTTTGGTAGAATATAGTTCCTACACGAAACTGCTCACAACAAGGTATGTGTATTACCCTGAGTAACCGGGTAATGATTTCTGGAAAGGGACATTGCTGTCCAGAAATTTTCAAAAGTATTTTTTTGGTGCTTTGAGCGGCACAAGCAGAGTGCCATTGAGCTCCATTGTATTGGAGTGATGGCAGATATCTCTACGGCAGATATCTCCAAAACTAAGTGAATCACACCAAAACGATCTGGATGTATAGATAGCATTCTGGGTAAGGGGAAAATATGTTGGATTTTTTTTTGGGGGGGTGTTTTGGGGTGAACTGCCCCTTTAAATTGACAAAGTAAAACTACAATTTACAAGCTTAACAGTGAAAATGAGCTATTAGGTGTTAGCAATTTTAAATGTTGGTAGTAATTCAGGTCTAAAGTCAGTGATTCACAGCCCAACTTTCTGAGCAATTGATGGCCAACGGTGCCCAAGAAGTTGCCTCAGCATTGTCGCTTTCATCACATAAGAACAGGCTCACTTTCTTGCCTGTTGCTGGTAGTGTTGGCCTTCTACATTGACCAAACTATGAATCATTTATCACAAAAATAATTATCCAAGTATCTGTACTGATCAAGCCAATAAATAGAAGAATCCCTTAGAATTCTACACAGCAACGCTAGCTAACCAGTCCACAGAAGCACAAAAAGAAATGAGAATGAACGTTTGCACAAGGTCTGTCAGTAACGTGAGTAACGTTATGCATCCTGCTGCTACCAACAAACAATATGTGACAGTGTGAAGACGACAAATGTCTTGTTTGATTTGATATATTAAGGCAGCAGGCTCCCTGGTGAGTAAATATTTAATCATGCATTGTAAGGAAACTCTTCAACTGTCAGTCGACAAGCAGACATCAAAGTCAGTGGCCGTTGCTGTCAAACTAACGTTAGCCAAGAACTCTCCGACAGCTTCTGTAATTTCGACCAAACTGACAGGCAAATTGTAATACTGGGCAAGTGTTGTCGATACAATTTACGCATGTTTACACACTGTATTAATAATAATTATAAGGAGAAATAATGCACAAGAGTTAGAAAATAATAGTCGCTCATCTCACCTGTTCAATAATGCGGGTCTGCCGCTGTTGATGTGTGATGCCGCTGGCGCGTGTCAAGGAAATATCCCAGTAGGTGGAGCACGCGAGTTTGGTGCAGTGCTCAAGGAGATTTCTGGGTAGTATAGTTCTTCTAAATATCGTGGTTGTGTAGTTTTTGTTTTGTTTTGTTTTGTTTTTAACACATACAGTTTATTTACTGCATTTAATAACAACCTCAAGATCAATTGCCATGGAAAGCTATTACTGGTTTCTCTCCCTCTCTCACCAAGGACATTTTCCAGATCATTATGGCATATGCAACAATGACAGCTGAGCTTGCACAAGACTCAAGGTCATCATCTGCAGCATCATCACAGTGTCGAATGCGCTGACACAAATAAGAAATACAATTATATGAAAATAAAGGGGAAATGAACTGTTTCATACTTTTATGAAATGTCATCCTGACAAGTCAGACATATTAAAGCCTATTGATAAGACATTTTTACTTTCAATACAACTGAAAGAGGACATTCCTCGAAGAAAGAGAGAGAGGCAGGTTCACTTGGGTTAGCTGCAATCCATTCTCTATTTTCAAATAGTGGTTTTCAAAGCGGTGTCCAGGGACTCCTAGGGGTCCTTGAGGGGCTGCAGGGGTCCTCAGCTAAGTGGGGAATTTTTTCTCTTCACTAGAGGTTAGCACAGCGACATAATGCATGACTATTCTTATGGGAATAGTAATAGTAAAAATAAACAAATGAAGATAAACATTGAAATATTCACAATTAACAGTGTATTGAATATCTTCCAATGGCACAAATGTAACTCTTTTCACTCACATTTATATCCCACCTCTCCCTTTAGCTTGTCTGTGCTTTTTCAACATGTGAAATCCTCTCCAAAAGTTGTGGAACAATATAGGGAAAGCCCCAGATGACGACTTCCAAGTGGCCCTTCATGACCAGCTGTCAGACAGCTCCAGCCAATACCTGGCTGAGGCCTTCATGGGGGAAGGAGTCTTTGGCAAAGTGGCCAAGTGCCTGAAAATGGGCACAAATGAGACAGTGGCCATCAAAATCCTAAAGAACGAGTGCAACTTAATCATTGACGCCAGAGAGGAGATGGACCACTTTAATGTCATTATACGATGTTTACCAAAGTTTGTTTGCTTGATGACATTTTGCCTTGATCACAGAAAATACTGTATATGATTCAGGAATTGACTGTTGATATCCATGTCTCTGTAACTCTTAATTCTACAATATCCCAGGTGACCGTGCTGTAACACTGTCCGCTGGTGTGAATACCTCATGCATAAAGATCAACCTCAACTTCTCTTTGTATTGTTGGACAAATATACATACAATATATTGGACAATATATAGCATATACCCTGGCTGTCACTGAAAGAAACTACATGTCACTGCCAAATATCCCCCTCTTTATTAAAGCCACTATAAAAAAAACAAACACCCTCACTATCAGATAGAAAGCTGAAAACCTCATTAATGATTGGTGTTGGTACGGTATATGTTACAGTGTTCCTGAGCTTGTATTTTCAGATGGCCATTGCAATAAAAGAACTGAAGAGTATTGGACTGATTCATAGGGACCTGAAACCAGAAAATATCATGGTGGTCGATGTTGATCGCTGGCCCATCAGGGTGAAACCCATCGACTGTGGCCTAGCTATCCCCAAGCACAGCAGCTAGACATTGCTTCACCTTTCGGACCATGTAGTGGGAGTAAGTTCTGATGGGTCAGTAACAGTTTTCATTTGTTCTCGTTATTCCATCTTCAGGGCTCCAGAAATCCTCTTGGGCCTCCTATTCAAAGAGGTCATAGACATGTGGTCCCTCGGCTGTGTCATGACTGACTGCTTCCTGGGACGTCCGCTCTTCCGATGGAGAAATTAATATGGCATGGTCAGTAACCTACTAGACTAAATTCCCTATACACTATTCCTAGTAGAGGTTACCAACAGGCACAATTCCAAACCCACATGGAGACGTGATGTGTAGGGTATGGTGATATGATGCTGTGTTTCCTCTCTACGTTTGATTCATCATCCACACGCTGGGTGAGCCAGAGGACCATTTACTGACTGCAGGAGCGAAAACAAGCTGGTCAAATTCCATTTTCTCCTCAAAGAAAACTTTTAGATTTGTTATAAGCAAAGCCTTCATTCTGACAATGAAAGTGTAAAAAAAAAATTATCTAAAATATTTTCTATGTTCTTTTACATACCAGAAGAATATCAAAATGACACTAGAATCCAGCCGCCCAGTCACACTTTTAGGCAGAGCTAACAGCAACGCCTGTATGTCATACAGCCTGCAAAACAGCTTTGCCCCAAGTGCCTTATATATCAACAAAGTACCATGATAAAAGTTTGTCTCTTTTAGCCTCATTCTGTGCCAGGAATGGCTTTATAAAAATTTACGGTGTGTCTGGACAAGAAAAGGGAGTGGAATGATTTTGGCTGAATCCCTTGTCTAGACTACAGACACCCTCATGGACTTGACTGACATATTTCCGAGTTGTCAAGTTCGGGCATCCAAGAGATGGTTGTGAGATATGGAACAGCCCCTCCCCTTCTCAATCAACAGAATCATCATCAGCTCTGCAAGACAGCATCAGCAACCCAAGACCTCGGATGTCATTATAAAAAATACATTGAATGGGCAGAAAACAACATAAAAGCATAAATGTGGGTTTATAATAAATCCATAAAAAGCAGGCTACAGGTTAATAAAATATAAGGAATATCAGTCTACTACTTAATATAAGTTTACACTTGATTTTGAGGAAAATTATGCATTGGAATAACATTTTAAAAATTAATAAATTCACACTTAAATCATCACTTTTGCTCTGGATTGTGGGCAATTCCCTTGGGTGAAATACACAAAGTTACGGACTTTCTGAAAGACCACATAGAGGGCTCAGTAAGTCTGCATCAGAACCCTCATGGACTCGTTGATTTTGCCATGGGACAACCCTGTGCCCTCTCGAACTTAATGAGAACACGATTCAAAGTCTGTGAGCCCAGCACCAAAGACATGGACAATGTTCATGAAGTCTGGATGACTTCATTGAGTTATGTCAGACAAGAACCCAGACATTAATGTATACAATGACTTATTTTATTTTGTTATGGACACAAGTCTGTTCATTTGACAGGTTTGGCCTAACTCCAGAGTTTATCAGGGGTCTCCAACCAGTCGCTCTCAGCCTGCTTTAGAGAAGTTCACCAGACATTCTCTGAACATTTCCATCACAAGTCACAAAGTAGAGATCAACCGAAATGACATAATAGTCAACTTAAACCATTAATCATTTTGCTGGGGAACCCTGCAATCCCTTTAATGACCCCCAGAGGTCCCTGAGACCCCACTTTAAGGAAACTGATCAAGTTATCTATTTATCCATTTAAGTTTATCCATCGCCAGATATGTTGAAAACACGCGTCAGTGACTTGTGTGAAGTATCAGTATCACCATTTAAGTCAAAGTTAAGTTGTAATTTAAGGTCCCCGAGGGGACAGTATTCCTCTGCAGCCACAAGACTAAATACATGACTAAATAAAAGGCCAGGGATTAGTGACCCCTGTATTGAGTCCTGAAAACTGCAGTCACCCCAAAATGTATAAGGTATAATAATTGTATGACCTGCACATCATTTGCAACAGCTATGACAGACTACAAAAAGCAGCTGGTAACTCTGTAGGCAGGCTGCACAGTGTTTTCTATCAAGCCCAAGAGCAGAACCTAGTAGGGTGTTTGTTTTTTGTTTGTTTTTTACTTCAAAATTAAATCAAAATATTAGTCATTTTGGTTTGATCAGAAATTTTCCAGGGGACCCTGTTTTCAAATCAGAGGACCCCACATGGGGTGCAGACCCCAAAATTGAGAAACCATGCCCTATAGTGTAGAGATGCCCGAAACTCTGGCAGACAGACAGAAGTACACACACATACACACACTCATACACACCTCCCACTGCTAACCCCCCGCATTAAATGTCTGTCTTTCTCAATGTCCCTTCCCATATCTTTAGGGTCAAGGGTCAAGTTGTGAGGCCTGAAGAGATGATGTGCCTCTCACACAGGAAACACAAGAGATGATCACAAATAATTTTTATTTCTCCTCCCAAAATTACACAGTGCAGCCTAAAAACTCTCCATCGAAACCAATAACAGTGAAATTCTTTCTAACAGCATTTGGACCATGTGACATTAAAACTCATTTTAGACAAAAATAAATGAAAATCTTTTAGGAGGAACTACTTATTCGTTGGCAGGAGATTCACTGAGTAACCATCTAAACAAAAACATTGAAACAGCACTCCTGACGTTGCCATAGTGTTGAGAGTCCTCGCCTTGACACACACAGAGGAGGACATTGACACACTTGAGCAGGACATTGCCAGTGGCATGCTAACCTCTCGGGCTGACTGACTTTGGGGGTTGACCATAGAACAGAGACACCAGGATCACTACATTCTGGAGCCTGGGAACACACATAGCATCAGAATAGTAGGTCAGGCAACCCATCCTTAGAGGAGAGGAAAGTCCACTCCTCTCCCTCGAGTCTCCTGCCTTCCATCATCACCTGATGCTCAATGGCCTTGCCAACCAATCCAGCCTGTCGCCAGGACACGCATTGGCCCAGCATGGCTCTCTGAACCCATTTCCTCTGTGTGTGTGTCTGTGTCTCTGCATGAGTGAAGGAGGGAGAGATTGTGGGTGATTGAATGATAAGTATCATAGCTGTAGGTGATTATTCAATCACCTTATTCACCATATAGTACAATAAATGTAGGGGAATTTTTCTTGGTCAGCAGCATAGTTAGTATATACTAACTAGCACACAGGGTACAAGTACAACAGGACCTCATATACAGTGCAAAGACATTGCAATGCATAGGAACATGCCTGCCTGTATGGTAGACTATAC
Source organism: Parasudis fraserbrunneri (assembly GCA_900302295.1). NCBI lineage: Eukaryota > Metazoa > Chordata > Actinopteri > Aulopiformes > Chlorophthalmidae > Parasudis > Parasudis fraserbrunneri. Next base: position 9,584 of record OMKL01153519.1, on the reverse strand, counting down.
TTATTATTACATAACAGACAACATAACTAATAATGCTACAGCATGTACCTCAGTAGACGGCTAAATCAAAGCCGATATAATTTCGCAAATTTTTCTTAACATGAATGAGTAAGGAATTATAAACACAAATGTTTCACTGGGCTAAATTCTAAACCAAGAAAAGCTAACCATAAGGTTGCAATCCAGAATATTCATACTCTTGTGTGATAGGCTAACAATACTCTACCGGCAATGTATACATTTGACAAAAATACAATTCATATTTAGTCAATTACAAGAACCCCAGCATAGTTTGAAAACAACCCTAAACAATGCAGCCTAGCTCTGACTGGCAGGTAAAGCATAGCTAGACTACATTGTTTCGGGTTGTTTTTTTTTGTTTGTTTCCTTTGGACTGGGGTGACTGGGAGCATCTTTGGTTCCTGTCTGGCCTCGGCTGTCATTGACTTGGCTAGGCAATCTTGTTTGGCAAGTCCATACAGCAATGAAAACAAAGCTCTTGTATACTTTAGGAGGCTTCAGGTACCAATAACTTTGGAATCATGAACAGGGCAGACCACCTGTTGGGTGTGAGTCAACTTTTGATGCAGCCAACTAGTTGACTTGGAGAGATGGGATACTACCATCTGCTGGTGTGTTGGAGTTTCGATAAGAGGCCGTGAGACATCCTCGTGTGGATTATGGTACAATGGAGCAAGTATTTATATGAGAGTATAAGAATTATATTTTCATCACATAGGCAAGCAGCATTTTCAACTCACAAGTTGTTTGGGTTTTTGATATATCTTACTCCTACTGTAAAAACCTACAAGACTATTCTACATATTGACAAGCAGATACCTTATATTTCCAAAAGAACAACTTCAGTTGTGTTTCTGAAATTTCACAATGTATTGTCAATAGTGTGGCTTGGTCCCAGTGTCATGAAATATCTTCTACACATGGGGGACAATGTCAGCGACATTAATTTAGCCCAATTACAGTAAGAACACACACACACACACACACACACACACACACACACACACACACACACACACACACACAGTAGTGTAAGTAATGAGTAGGGTTCCACCATCTGTTTGTAGTGGTGTCTTGGGGAAAACACTCGCTCCATCTCTGCTTCACACATACACCAGC
>OMKL01153511.1:1875-13000 GCA_900302295.1 Parasudis fraserbrunneri | reverse complement strand
GATGTTACAGTAAGTTATGTAATTTTTTGCAACAGGCTACTCATGCAGTCCACATTGCTACTGCTACCAGTGCATACGGCGCACACTGACGATGACACACCAGTGCACACTGACAATGACACACAAGTGCACACTGACGATGACACACCAGTGCACTCTGACGATGACACACCAGCGCACACTGACGATGACACACCAGCGCACACTGACGATGACACACCAGTGCACGCTGATGATTATAATATTGATCACATTGTCTCACAAATGCAATTTTCTTTTTCTTTTTTTTCTTTTTTCCATGACCCCAGGACCAAGCCAAAACACTGATAATGTATTGATTAAAGTCAAAATGGATACACATCATTGGGTAAAATCTACCAGTGACATATATGGTTTCTGCAGAACAGTAATGATAGGTCTGGTAGGCCCAAAAGAATGGACAACTCACTACCGGTTGCAAGCCGATGGCCCAACTTAGTACTTCTCTGTCTAGGGCAGGCTGATGCAAAATGTATCCTCACTTAAAAGGATTTGACTGCAGATGAGGGCTAATGGAGATGGCATTGAGATGGCAGCTGAAATGGTACTGCTGGGTTAGTGCCCAATGCATATTTACATCACGTGTTTGTGTAACGGGAGCCACAGATAATGGCACTCCTGAGAGTGACTGCTGCAACAGGAGTCTGACTGGTGGCCGTAGCTAGGCTCTGTTTTCACTGTGGCTGAAACACAATTATACACCAATAGCTGTAGAACAATTTGTACTGTGGTGACCTTTTTATATTATACTATATTAACCTCATAAAACCAGAAATGATTGCTTCAAACTATCTGCACAGTAAACTACTTGACTCTTATAAAATACACAGCACTTAGCAACTCTTGGTTACATCTTCAATACATGAAGTCATTTCCAAGCTCCAGCCATACTGACCTTGTCTAACCTTCCCAAATCAAAGTTCATCAGTCATCATTGATCTAAGTGTGCAGAGGTTTCATCTTCTTCTTCCTCTTCGCATGCTTCTTAACCCTAGCCCTAAATTTAGCTACTAATGTGACAGTGAAAACGCAGCCTTGGATACAGTGTCCTGTGGGGTAAAAATAGCACAGAGGGAAGACTGCGCTCGTACTCCTACAGCAGATATATAGGACATGCCTGCTTTAAACTGTAAAGTTACTGAGAGGGACCCACGGAGCACACAGACAGACTGACAGGCAGACACAGAAGCGGGGCTGGGCAACAGGTAAGTCTAAGTGCATATAAAACCGCCTGCCCAAGACTGGGTTCACTGCCATCTATTCAAGATAGATTATTCAGATTAATTCAACATTGAAAAAGGTGTTGCTTTTGCATGAGAAGGTTGTTATATCCAATCACGTTAAACAGATGAGAATCAACAATATACAAGTAGTGAAAATGGGCTGCGGTTTCTATTTTCATTTCGAAAGCATCTGATTGAAAGGGGAGCTTGCCCCAGCCATGCTACCTGCTGAAGTCACTTGTTATTTTGATTCAGATTCTAAAGACCCGAGCCTCAGTTTCCCAAATGCAGCTTAGTGTTAAGATTGCTTTTGTTTCATTATGATACACCGGATGAAGATGGTACAGATTTCCTGAGATGCTTGTGGGCCTGGTTTTTAAAACGATGGATTGGGACATGGGTATGTTTCTGGTGGATCTCCACATGACAAGGGTGCTACCTTAGACTTACCATAGGTCCAAGTGTAAGAAAAAACATCTCTTATTTGGGCTGAAAAAGTTTCAGAATACCTGTTTTTTCGTAATATATTGGGTTTGATGCAGTGTGTGCTAATAAAACAATTAAGGGAAGGGAAGAAATTGGCAATTTAGTGAAACAGGTGTTTGAATGATAGCGAGGCAGTTTTTAGATTTACTAAATGCAGGATTGTATAAACCTTTTCAACCTTGGCCACATATTCAGTACATTTTGTCTTGTTCTGTGACCAGGATCATTAGCTCATCTTGTGGAGAAACAGGTCGGTGAGTCAATTTGGGGTTCCCACCCACCCATCACTGTAGATAGGCTGCCGCCTCCAAGCTGGAGACAGAGCCCATTTCAACCATTTTGTGGTTGTTTTGTCTTTTGTAATATTAAACCTGCACTACGGAATTTTTTCATAGAAATAATATTGTTTCTTTAACAAGCTAAATCACAAAGACAACAAGAGAAAACCCTCCCAACAGTGATGCATGAAACACATACAAGGTCTTTTGGTTGGGCATAACCAGTGCTGCAAAAAGCTGTTTTCTCTTATCTGCCATGTTTAAACAAGGTGTAGTTACCTCTAACAGCCACAGGGTGCCAGTCTTCCATAGTGCAGCTTTAAAATTTAACTAATTGTTCTTTTGTCTCATCATTTTGTTGTTGTTGTTGTAGATTATTTTAGATAAAGAGTCTTGTCTATAGGCCAGTTACTGGAATGTTTTGCAAGCCAAATGGAATAGGTATATGCCTGCATCCAATCTCAGACAGCCCTTCATATGAGGCTTCAGTTTACTTAAGCTTTCACAGGGCAATAATAAGAACACGTGAGCTCATTTTCTAATTTAAAGTCAATGTAATTTGGATAAGCCAACCTCATTTATCAAGAGCAAGGCTGCTAAGTCTTAACTCAGTTCCATGGACCTGAATTAAGCCTTTAAGACACTGCTTCTTAAGCAATGGGGTCAGGACCCGAAATAGGTTGTGGCCTGTTCCTGATGGGTCTTCACATGACGTTGTTGTATTAGTATGTTTTGATGAGCCTGGGTCCCTGATGAGAGATAAAACTTTACTCTATTTGGCTCCTCAGCTGACTATGTTTAAGTAAGAAACGTAGGCTATGTAATTTAACCTCCTGTTCTTCAGGTCATGACCTTGATGGTATTTACAAAAAAGTATGGTGGTAGTGACCAAATAATTATGGAAATACCATGATATTACCATGGATCATGGTTTAAATTAGATCATACCATGGTATTATTTAAGTACAAAATTGGTACCATGGTGATACATGACTTTTACCATGGCAGTAAGATGGTAAATTATTCATTAAATGGCCAGTACCACGATAATACAAAAATTACCATCAAACTACCATGACACTTTTTTTGTAAGGGTGTGTTCAGGCAACACTTTGAGGGCAGTACTGATGGACAGTATTACCTTCAGCAGGAAAATGGGCCAAAATAAATGTGGATAACAAAGTGGCCTCCCAAATAACAAAAATGCTGGATGGCAAAATACCATAATTGCCCTCATTTGAAAATTGTCCATCTTAATTACCTCAAAATATTGCCTGTGTATTGTGTTCTTTAAAGTAATAAGTAATAAACATGTCATTGTTGTTGTTGTTGTTGTTGCTGTTGTTATGGTAGTGGTGGTGGTGGGTTGGAGAGTGTTATTACATCTCAGTGGTGATTAAACTGGGTTGTTAATTATGGCTGGGTAAAGTTGTAATCTCAACCGGACACTTGTGTTTTTCTAGACTAGTCTGTGTCTTCACTGACCAGGCTATAGCTGCTAAAGCAAATACCAAGGCATAGACTACTATCTATCTATCTATCTAGCTATCTATTTATCTATCTATCTATCTATCTATCTATCTATCTGTCTATCTAAGTATATTTCTAGAGCTGGGATTTACTGAAATGAAAGCTGTAGTTTTAGGCCATGTGGGAGCTCCTCAGTAAACAATGTACAGTAGCCTATTACTTCATTGCTCACTGTATGCATTCATTGTTATTTGTGTATTTATTGTCTGTCCATCAGAAGTTGGCAGGATGTTGTCTGACAAACATGAGGTGTTGGCGTACGACAATGACGAGCTGAGGAACCAGTGGGAGCAGAGAGCTCAGATGTTCTCCAACAGAGACAAACAGGAGCAGGAGAGGAAGGGAAAGAGCGCTCTGAATGGGTAAGAAGAATAATCAGTGAGACCGGAAGGAAAGAGTTCCAAATAGAGGCCCTCCACAGAATGTTGGTGTAGTTCTCTAGTTCTCAGTTCTTTCTTCCAACATGGCGGCCTGTAACCATTGGTAACCACTTCAAAAGAAAATGTTTAATTTCTGTGCAGCGGTAGAGTAGGTAAAACATTAGAAAAGCATGATATTTCTGTTCCACTGTGACTTGTTTACAAGATCCAGTAATAAGACACAAATTCATTAAATCTTTGTTGCTATACCAGTATTTCTCATATCAACATATAGCAACAGTTGTTTTGCGCATAGCAACCGTTGTTTCTTCCAACATGGTGAAAAGAATGGCCATTCTAAACATTCCGTGAAAGGCCTCTATTGTTAACATTAGCCATAATGCCATTGGAATACATTGGAGAAAATCACATTAATTTTCTATGTACCATAGCTGTGGGAAGTAGTGTCATGGATAAAAAATAATAATAATAATAGCTGAATGGTTTCCAATTGGACACTTGTTCTAGGATGGCGCTTACACCTCAAAAACAGAAATTCAGAATCCATCTTGTGCATTTTCAGATTGACACCCATGTGTTTTTAAGTCATACAATGGGTTTTCAATGGGTTTGATGACTCGCTCACAACTATAAAGAACTACGTAAAACTTTCAAGTAAACTAAAAACAGGAAAATCTCCAAAATTGGAGATACTCCCGACAGCAGCAATTTATATGAAATGCATTTCACACAAGAGCATGACAACATATACAGTACATGCATGTATTCTGAATGTAGCCTAATGTAATGTGTATATATCTATCTGCCTTTTTCCACAGTCTTTTCAAGGAGTGGCAGTACCGCTTGGCAATGAGGACTGGCATGGCCGTAAACACAGAGAAGAAGAAGGGAGACATCTCTGACTTCAGGAAGTACATCGTCAGTGCAGAGGGAGAGGCGGAGGTCAATGCAGAGAAGCTGGAAGCGCGGTTCAAAATCAAACCAACTCCAAAAATAGCCAAGCCCGCTCCTCCTCCTAATGTTCCTCCACCTATCAAGAAGATAACTGCTCCCAGACCTGCTCCCAGACCTGCCCCCAGACCTGCTCCCAAACCTGTTCCTAAAGCTGTTCCCAAACCTGATGTCAAACCTACTCTCAAACATGTTGCTAAACAAAGGTAATTACATAGAATGTATTGTCAATATCAGAAAAAAGGATGTCACAGAGGTTAACCCTAACACCAACCGTCTTGTCTCTGGGGCAGTACCATATATTTCAAACTTTTTTAGTATAATGGTACATCCATCGTACTCTTTCTGTTAATCAAAAGCGTACATACAGCATTACTACCTGAGGGACCATTGCTGTGCCTTAGAAGGTACCATCGTGTGCCTGTATCTGCATAGCTAAAAGACTTTAGACTGTAAGCTGTTTAAGGGGCTGACCCTTCCATCTTGTTCTATGATCTGATCCCCTCCAGTCTGACCTCTCCTTGCTTTCTATTCCTAGTGCACCAGTTGATGATCGCTCCAAGATGCGCTGGGAAGACTCGTGGAAGTGCTTGAAACCTCCTAGGCAGCAGCAGAAGGCAGTGGAGGGAGAGAAAATACCCTCACAACCAACGCAGATAGACATGAAGACATACAAACCCTTGGGTTATGACCTGGAGGCCAACTGGGGTTCTGCTGCTACTGAATGGATACAGTCCTGGAAACAGGTAGGGGGGGTTTTCAGAAAAGAATTGACCTATCTCAAACTCCGTTCTCTTTTCTTGATCCTCCAATCACAACTGTTGCTTTCCTCGGACCAAGAAAAGAGGGCGGAGTTTGAGATAGGTAAATTCTCCTTCAGCATTATCACTATCATAACTAGCTGGGCCTGCTAAGTTATTACCAGTAGCAGTAGAATTCATATTGTTATTGAAACTGATATTGCACCGTGGTACAATATATTAAAACGCTCACAATGGTATGACTTCTTGAGTAAGAACTCCAACATTGGCTGCTGCTTACATAAAGTAAATAGGAACCGAGAGTGTAACATCACTATAGAAACCAGAGTCAGCCAAAATTACGTCACAACACACGTACAGGGGCAGAGCTAATGCACTATAAAAAAAAAACTAAGAATGTTAGATCAAAGTGCAATACCACTTTAACAATAATTATTATTCTCAGATAAAGAGCCCAGCCCAGATGGAGCTGTCTAAAGAAAACAAGACTCAGTGGGATATCCTGTCGAAAGGGAAGTTCTGGAGAAGGTACGAGGCAGAGATTGATAATTTCTCCTTGCCTATGTGGGCCGGGACCTGGAAGACTATAAACTTTGTACTGGGACAAGAACAAAGCAACTGGGACCGCAGCTGGCCAGACTACGAACGAAACGCCAGTGACAAGCTAACCAAACTACAGCATCTAGAACAACAGGTAGTTGTTATCAATATTGCTGTTATTGTTATTTTCATTACAGTGATGATTATCATCAAAATTATCAACATTATTACCACTATCATTGTCATTGTCATCACAATCATCATCTTCAACACCACCATTGCCATTGTTATTCTCATTATCATGAATATCATAACCATTATTCCCATTATCATAATTTTCTAAAGGGTCAACCCTCTGAATGGGCAGACTCTTGGAAATCATCAAAAGCTGAGATCCAACACCAGGCCGATACAAACCAGGAGTCTATGACCTCCACCACCATTAAGATTGAGATTCCAAGTGTCTTCCTTCCCGGCTGGAACGAGTCCTGGATGTCCTCTGGGGTCCCCTTGGAGGACGGTGGAGAGAGCCAGAAGAGCTGGCAGTCCTCCTGGGGGTACTGCCAGGAGCACAGGTTGGTTGGCAGCAGGTTGGCAGATTGGTTCACAGGGCATGAGCTTAATTCCCCTGTCAACAAGACTCAAGTGGAATTGTCAGTGTGGCTGTGTATTTTCTTAGCAACCAAAATATTTTTGAAAATGGAGAAGGCCTATTAAAGACAACCTGGTTACCTAAAATGGCTAATAGAACTGACAGACTTACCAGCCACAGACAAAACCTACCAGCAAGTTCAATAGCCCGGTTCATTCCTCTCTACGGGTCGTTTTTGTATATATACAATATATTCCTTGTTGTTAGTTTAAACACAGTCTATAAACATTTAGTCCACAGCATCTACCAAAAGGTTCAAAATTGCTCTTAGATTTGACAGAGAAGAAATTTGACTACTCTACAATCAATGCCGTTTGGTGATAAATACAATGTAATTATCCGTTAGTGGCATTGAATCACACTTTGGGATCTGCTGTCACATCTTTGTTCTCTGTACACAGATGGCGCAAGGCCTCCCTGGAGTCTAGACACCGCCACATCGATATGCTCATGAGAAGGCGCAGAAACAAGAACCTCCTCCTTGCCTCTGGCCTGGAAGAGGGGGTCCCTGATACCACAGAGTGGGAGCAGTCCTGGAAAACTCCAAAAGTTTACCCAAAGGAGACCGAAAAAGGGAAGGAGGTGGGAGAAGAAGGTGAGATGCAAGAGAAGAAGGATTATAATGAGGAGGGATGTGAGTACGAGGTGCCCCTACATCTGCAGTTCCACAAGCTCAACGCCCCCTCCGCCACCTGGAAAGAGTCCTGGATGGTCTCTAAAGCTTATAGTGCCAAAGGAGGTGAAGGTGGAGAAAAAGGAGGAGAGAAGAAAAAAGGTGATTCAGCCTGGAAATGCTCCTGGAAGCTTTGTAACTCTGAAACAAAGGCACAGGAAGGCAGTCAGGTAGATGTGGTGTATTTCTCAGCAAAGCATAAGACTAGACGATACATGGGAGTGAAGCATGTAGAAGACAGTATGGAACAAAACCAATGGTCTGAAAGCTGGAAAACTACAAAGCCTGCAGAGAAGGACATAGAACAATATCAAGAACAAGAACATGGAGACAGCGAGTACCTGCTCGATTTCCCTGTCTGTGATTGGAGGGAATCCTGGAAGTTCTCCCCTGGCCCCACCCCATCCACCTCCTACTCGCTCTCTTATTGGTCGCAGTCCTGGCGGCTCGCCAATCCCGCGCCGCTAGACCAATATGGCTGCCGCAAACACAGAAACCACACCTCCACAAAGCACCACAGGCACTTCCACGATGTGGAATTGCCTGAGGCGGAGTGGGCCAACTCATGGAAGCAGCCCCGATCAGATGCCTTAGACCCCAACACACCCAGGGTGGATGACAGCGGGGAATGGGGAGCTTGTTGGAGACTCCTAAACCCTCAACTCTACCTGAAAAAGGAAGCCTGGTCTGAAGAGAAGATGGAGGAGGGCAAACAGGAGGAGAAGGAGAACCTGAGGCTCCACCTATCCTTCCTGTCAAAAGAGGAAGCTTCAGCGGGAAACAGGAAGATGATTGATCCGAAACTGAGTTCATCAGAGTGGAATGAGTCGTGGAGGTTCCTCAAGCCAGACATTGGACACTAGAGAAAAATTAAACCAGAAGAAATGAGAAGTGGATGAAAAGATGGAGGGGATAAATGGATAAAGGAATAGATTGAGAGAGTGATAAGTAAAAAGATGGAGGGCCGGGTTCAATTCACGTTTTTGTTCAGGCATTAATTTAAACACTGAAACTTTTTTAGCATGAAAAGGCTGTTCTATCAGGGAATCATTTAGAATCAATGCTTAATTTCATGAACGAATGGATCAAAGTTTCTATTTACATTATCATAAAGTGGATTGACCCAGATGGGAGGATGAGGGATATGCTATACTTTGCTTTCTCAAGGGAAATTTGTGTTGTACATACAAGTTGTTTCAACTTATATTGTCAATTAGCCTTTTGTACAGGCCTTTTTTTAAATCAACTAATTGGAGTGGGTTAATATTAAATATCAAGTTGACGTCACTCCAATTAGAAATAGTTGATTCAACCACTTTTTCGTTGATTCAACAACAACAAAAATGCGAAAACGTTACTTGGCCTTTTTGCCTTGGCTGTTTTAGTTTAATCAACTAAATGTGAGTGATCGTTGTGAACTTTTAGTCAACTCTTAGTCACCAACAACAACAACAACAAAAAGCCAATGCAAAAAGGTTACTTGAAAATATAAGTTGAGACAATTTATGATTTTTCACAGTGTAAGAATAGAGAGAAAGGGGAATGAATGGATAATTTACATTAGATTAGATTAGATTAGAATAGTTTAGATTAGATGAGTGAAAGTAAAACAGAGACTCAAACTAGAACACTGGTGCCAGAGCCAAACATTTACCTATACAATGGATATGATGCAATGTATGTAATAATACATTTTGCGGTAGACTTGGGTGAGTACATACATAGGAACCTAGTTTTGATGTATCAGGGATATGAGTGGGCAGTGCAGAGCATGGGTATGTCAATGGGGTTATCAAGTGGGTAACTCCCATCAAAGTTTTGTTTGAGTTAGGTCCATGACAAGGCAAGGCAAGACAGCGGGGGGGGAAATGGAAGCAACAAACCAATCCAACTGTATACCGACTGGTATAACGCAAAACACATTTAAAGCACCTTACAACAAATGATGAACAGAAGAAACATGTATAGATTCAGCAGTATAAAAGCATTAGCATCCAGACATCAATCTCAACAGTGTGTTGAATTGCTTGTGTCTATTTAGATTTTATTTGAGTATTTTTTCAGTATAGCGAATCATGTCATGCATTTTAAAAATGTTTCTATGTGATTTATTTTGAAATTGTGCAATATTAAATACTGTCATAAAATAAATGTCTTTTCTCGCTCTCTTCAGTAACGACAGACAAACGTTTACTGTGCATTAGCGCAAAAGTTGGATATAGTAGGTCAAACATACAAACACACACACACACACACACACACACACACACACATTTACTATCTTTATTTGTCTTCACATTTAACAAGAAATCCTTGAACACAAACAATAATAAATGCACAAGCTTTGGGAATCTCAGCGACATGTTCCCAGTCTCAGTCTATGGATACAGGAGGCAGCGTCTCCTCCATAGGTGGCGACTGCCAATTATCACAGATATCCAACAGAATTTTGCCAATGCCTTAGCTTTTGGCACGGGCATTCCTGCCAACTGCAGGCCCCTGACAACTGGTCTGTGGACATTACCTAGGCTTCCAAATATTAACACCAGCAATTTACATTTGTACCCAAGCTGTATATTATAGCATCCTTGAACAGTTGGTACTTTAAAACCTTTAAAACCTTAAAAGCCTCTTTCAGACTGTAGTCAAATGTACATCCTACTTCTAAAATGGTGACCTCATCACCTCTCTACTGTCCTCATCATCAACAACAACATCTGGTGTATAGCTGTAACATTTTAAAATACATCATATTCACTATCACACAGTTTGAACATGGTAGTTGAGACACATGCGTGTTTGAGGATTTTGACAGAAAATGGAACATACAGAGTTATGTCCTTAACTAATAAGTTAACAATTCTATCGTGCCTTGCAATGTACATCCCCTTACACACATGGCAGCCATTCAGAATATGTGACAAAAATATTCAGTGACCGGATTATGATCATGGTGCAGACAATGAGGAGAAAATGTGTTAGGATACCGCAGAGAAAGATTGAGTCTAGTTTGGAAGGACTTGTAATCTGGCTTTAACTGTAAAGGTGTAACTGTGATGTCCGCATCAACTGCAAAATCCTTGAATATTGAGTGAGAAAGAGTACGAACTGCAGCAGGAAGGCAAACTACCTTTCCTTGTAATGTTAAACCAGTCCAGTGTTGCTGTCTCTGTTGTTGTAACTTTACAAGGTACCTTTATGCGTTCACAATAACAGTAGCCCTTACTGAGATCAAACAGTCAGTTGTAACATCTTCAGAAACGATCACAGTGTCCGAGTCGGGTTTCACCCAGTCCAGGGATACTCCAGTTCTTACAGAGGTCATTAATGACGGGCCAGTCTGACCAGACCACCAAACCCGGCAGAGTGTGTGTGTGTGTATAGGTCTGTGTATATATGTATGTGTGTGTATGTGTTTGTGTAGCTGTTTGTGTGTATCTGTATTGGTGTGTGTGTGTGTGTGTGTGATAGAGAGAGTGTGTGTCACCTCATTGTTGGGGTCCTGGATGACTCTGTAGAGCGCTGGTACCAGGGACTTCTTAAGATGGAGGCTGCCTGCGTAGCTGGGGATGTGGGTGTCTGGTAAGGTCTGGAGAGAGAGAGAGATAGAGA
>OMKL01153510.1:5635-19251 GCA_900302295.1 Parasudis fraserbrunneri | reverse complement strand
AGTGAAGCTGGTAGAAATTCTGCAACCATTGCTTAAGTTGCTACTACCAAAGCTTCTGCTAACACGGCTGTCCGGGGAGAATCTACTCATAGCAATGCTACTGCTAGCACGGCCTCTACTGCTAGCTCCATATCTACAGTCAGCGCTACTGCTAGCTCCATATCTACAGCTAGCGCTAGTGCTAGCTCCATGTCTAAAGTCAGCGCTACTGCTAGCTCCATATCTACAGCTAGCGCTAGTGCTAGCTCCATATCTACAGCTAGCGCTACTGCTAGCTCCATGTCTACAGTCAGCGCTACTGCTAGGTCCATATCTACAGCCAGCACTACTGCTAGCACCATATCTACAGCCAGCGCTACTGCTAGCTCCATATCTACAGCCAGCTCTACTGCTAGCACCATATCTACAGCCAGCGCTAGTGCTAGCTCCATATCTACAGCTAGCTCTACTGCTAGCTCCATGTCTACAGTCAGCGCTACTGCTAGCACCATGTCTACAGCCAGCATAGCCTCAACTGCTAGCACAACCTCTACTGCTAGCACAGCCCCTACCGCTAGCACCATATCTACGTACAGCCAGCACTACTGCTAGCACCATACCTACAGCCAGTAGTGCTTCCACAGCCTTGATTGCTGCAGCTGCTATACTACAGTTATCACCAGCAGCCTTCAATCTGCCTGTCCTGACCTGGCTAGTCCGCTGCCCAGTGTTTCAGAGTCTCCGCTGCCCAGTGCTTCAGTCTCCACTGTCCAGCACTACTAGTGTATGTGTAGGACTCTCTTAGCACCGCAGTTGTCTTTCCCTAAGTCCTAATGAATTGTACTTCACATCATGCCATTAAGGTCAAGGAAAAGTGGTTGGGAAAAGACATTGGATGTAATTGTTTTGATTTTTCATCATTTATCATCAAATTATTTTCATTATTTTTTATTATTATTACTATTATTACTCCCTTATTTTTTTCCCTCAAAATTGTTGCCCACTTCTACACCTATTGTACATCTGCCATCCTGGTTGGGGGGGGATCTCTCATTGGATTGCCCATCTAAGGTTTTTCCCTATTTAGTTTGTTTCTGTGGGAGTTTTTCCTTATCTTCTCTGGGGGTATTGTACCTTTGTGGGCCAGTGAAACCCATTAAGACATGTATTGGGATTTTGGGCTATACAAATAAATCTGACTTGACTTGACAACCCCCGGTGAAAAATATTACTTCATTACCAAGGTTGGAATTGAAATAAAAAAGGAATATAGGCTATCAGTCACAAAAGTGAAACGAAATGGTTGTCACATTGAGAGTGGTTGCTCACGCTCACCCTCCTGTCCACTCATATTTATCAACATGAGCTATTTCATTTATATTCTGTTATTGACACTGAGGTTGTTAGATGGAGTTGAGCGCCCTCCTGTAGGTTGTTTGGGGAAGAGCTATATGCGCACTCTGTACCACGTCCTGTTTTGATAATAATTGTTGTAGAAGTGAAAGAGTGAAAAGTTATTACTCTCCCGACCAGATCTAAAGTCTCCTGTGTTATGATTTTATTATATAAGCATAGGCGGACTATCACTCTGCTACTGTATGATTGTATGAAAATAATTGTTACATTTATGCAAGATAGACCTACAGGTCTATAGCCTTACAAATCAACTACTGTACATATCATAATTTTAAGTTTCAAAGATGTTTAATTAAAAACATAATCTGGCTAATAACGTCTCAATTTTTTTTTTCTTGAAAGACAGATTTCTGTATTATGGTCAGTGGAGGAAAGAGTACTGAAAAGTGTTGATCGTTTGTTTTCGTGAACGGTCGAATGATGCGCTGCAAGGAATTGTGGGATGGCATTATCTCCTTTACTTTCGTAAAGGATGGTCCAGGATAAGAAAGAAAGAAAGGAAGCAATGAAGCACCTTTCCTTAGCATTTAGAAAATTCAATCAGCTCTTATCATGGTTGCCATTTAGATACTTCCGGGTCATTTCACTCCATTAGGAACCTTCCTAAGCAAAAAAGACACTATGAATCCAGCCAGGGAACCGCAGAATGTAGAGCTACAAAACCTTGATTTTTCGAATCCAGCCCGTCTAGTTTCTGTAGTTCTTTGTTAGTCTGTTTCCCCTCCAAGGTGTCTCTTGTCTGTAATCATCCCAGCTGTTCCCAATTGTCGTTATCCCCATGTGTATATGTTTGCCTCCCCTGTTCTGTTTTGTCAGTTTATTGTCTATTGTGAAGTGTCTATGGTCAAGTGTCTGCTGTTAACTGCTGTTTCTAGTAAGTTTATGTCCCATTGTCAGTTTGTTCCTTAGTATGTTCAGTTACTTCTTACGTTACTCAGCACGGCTGTCAACCTTCCCCGTTCCTCTTGTTACCGGTTTGTCTTATGCCTGCAATAAATATACCCACCATTGGGTGTTCACCATCATCTTCCTGTTTATCTGCATTTGGGTCCTCCACTGCCAAACAGCGAACAGCCCTGGGGATCTCAGTCTTCTTTATTCTGCTCCTCTTCCTCATCTGGTGCACTATCATCACCAAATTCCTCCTGGTCCAGCCTCACCACTTCTTACAGCAGAGTACAACAAATAAAACGCAGTGGTACAACACATTAGCACACTATTTAAAATGCATTTATGTTCTATCTTTGATTAATTCTACTTATTTGATACTTTACATTGCAACACATCGTGACATAGTATTAGCAAAGCAAAGTGTTCTACACACAGTATCATAATGTCATAATTGTAAAATAAATATACCTCCAGAGCGTTCAATGTAAACAATGTGCAGGTGAGCAAAATATTCTGGACTGTTGGCTAGAATCAGCAAGGCCAAAGTTATATAGACAGTTTCACTGGAATTGTGTGTGGAATTAGCAAACACAGCAACAGGAAGTAAACTTGGGTCCGTTTGGAATGTTTATGTTGTCAAGCTGAAACGTCTATAAACTTTTAATTTCAGCTACATGTCTGAAACATTTAATTTCAGCTACATGAAATTAATATTACATCTGGCAGAGCCAAAGCGCATGCACGTGCACACACACGCACACCTGTAGTACTACATTTTGAACTAAAGACCCCATGAGCATCTCTCTAATGCTTATATTTTCATTATCATGGATGTGTCAATAATTAATTCAGTTTACCTGATGATGCTCCATTGTGGCTGCAGCTTCATCGACCATTCTTGCAAATGTTTCTTGTTTCTCATCATCTGGCAGGAACGGCAGAGCTTTAAATCTTGGATCAAGAGCTGGAGCTAGGTTAAGTGTGGCCTTCTCCAGCTCCAGCCTTTTATTAGGTCTTGGTGAATGGCTTTCTCTGACAAATGGAAGATCCCCAAGGGTTTCCTGGGTGGCTTGCAGGAGCTGTGCGTGTAGTGGGGCTATGACAGAGTGTCGGGTTACTCTCATCCGAGATAACACATGTAGCCACCTTGACTGGCTTCAGGGCCTGGATGAACTCCTCTGCATTGGATATGTCTGACACAGTTGAGGTGCTGATCTCTTTCTCACGTCGGGGGGAAAGCAGTGCAGCTGTGACTGCTGGCTGTTGCTCAAGGAAACGTTCAACCGTGTTCCACCTTGTTGATACGTCTGTTACCACTCTGTGCTCGGGGAGCTCCAGCAACTTTTGTTTTTGCTCCAAAGCATGGAGTCTTGTAGCACTTATGTGGAAAAACCCAGTCACGCGTCGTACTGGTCCCGAGTAATCTTTCAACAGCTGGCAGCTTTAGTGCATGCTGTGAGACCAGGTCGAGGGTGTGAGCATAGCACTTGACGTGGAGAAAGGCGGCTAATTGGGCGGCGGCAACCATATTAGATGCATTGTCTGACTAAAGCAGGGTCTTTCTCTGTGATGTTCCATTAGTTCGCTACATTACGAAGTAGCTCTGCAAGGCTCTGGTCTGGAGGACGTGACCACTCATCTGCAATGTGATGGGCTGTTAGGGTGACGTAAGACTGGGTGGCTCATGAGGTCCGATGCGTCACAGCTAAGAGTGACTCGTTCAGCTCTGCTCAGCGATTCTTTTACTTCCGACTAAACCTCGTTGTAGATTTTAGACACAGCTGTCGGAGAAAAACTTCCTTGGTGGTATAATGTACAGCGGCTCCAAGGTGTGAACTGTGGTTTCGAAAACCTGTATTTTCTACCACAAGTCTTTGAAGATAAAATGAGCAATTGATTTAGTGATGAATTTTGCTTTCTCTGAACTGCTGGTTGGTTTATTCAAAGTTCAACCCAGGGTCCTTCGGCTTGCTGCTACAGGTCGTTTGGCTGCCTCCACGTTTAGCTCTGGATGGTGCCGAGCAAGATGGACACACATGTTGGTCTTTTTACCACAATACGATAACTGTCCATGACAGAGTTTGCATACAACTTTAGTCATGTCTAGCTCTGCTTTTCCTGGTAGTGTGAAAGTTTTTCCATACTTTGGATTTAAAATGGAAGGGTTGCAGCTTGTATCCCCGCGAATCTCTGACTGTCCGGCATCATTTGTTTTTGCTCTCTCACTTCAGCATTGTTTTTCTTGAAATGGATATGATGTTACTCAAAGATAACGACAAATACATTTCACCATCTGCAGGATAAAAGCGGTAACTTCTTTCCATCTCGCCTAAGAGCATAGACTAAAATGAAGCAATTGAATTTGAATTATATGTTTTATAACTCAGTGTAAATAATAAATATCAAGTCAGGAATCAGATTGGTGATTAAAAAAAATGAAGAAAAAGAAAAAAAGAATTCCCACCCCTACTTAATAGCCAACTAATAAGCTATCTAGTCACTACAATAGGCTCAGACTCAGAACTTTATTTATTTATTATGCTGCTTGCAATTGGTTTAAAGGGGTTAATAAGTAATTGTTTTAGACATCTGCCCAAGAATTGAATTGAATTGAATTGAATTGAATTGAAATACTTTATTATCCCGTGGGGAAATTCGGTGCTCCTTTGCCCTCAGAATCGCAATGTATTGTGCTTGTGGAATTTGCCTAATGACATTGCATGTATTCTCTCTGGGGCAATAAATGCTGAACAGATATAGTCTTTTGTGTCAGTGTGGCGAATAGTAGGACATTTTCCTTGTGTGTGTATATAAAAAAAAAAATGTATAAAAAAACTTGTCTGGGTTTTATGTACAGACATGTAAAGTTGCATGTTCATCCAGGTCCAGGCGAATCAGTCATGTTCTAGATGAGCAGCAGTCTCTGAGCCACTGTTGGCTGGCCAAGAGCCCTGCTAACATTAGCTAGCCCAATGAGCTAATCTCACTATTGACCTAATGACAAGTGCCCAAACCACAACATAGTTCACTCCAGCGATTTCAGCTTACTGTTGTGTGAGTCACCATTCAAACATGACCATTTTAGAATAGTAGAAAGGTATTTACCTGATGATATAAAGGAAAAAGGATATCATGAAATTCAGTGCGACTTCACCACTTTGCTCTGGTTTATTTTCTGAAGCCATATGATGACCCTCACCTCCTGCACAACAGTGCCCTCCTGTGGCCAAACTCAGTATCTGCTCGTAAGAGCTTCATTATGCTTATAATAAAATTAAAATAAAAACCAATTTTATTTCTTCATATACCTTATTTCTATGTATAGACTTTCTTATTTCTTTATATACCTTATTCCTTTATATTCCTGCTACACAAGGGAAATGCAACATGCTTGTTGCTACACTTGGATATTAAGCCATAGGATATTTCCCTTGTATCAAGATACTGCAAGCTATGTATCTTGCTGGGTGTTCATTTGAGGCCACTCTGCATTCTACAACATTTTCGCACCTTAAATGAGAAGGGCATTGCATGCATTCAAGGGGAATGCAACATGCTTGTTGCTACACATAAAGTACTGTTTCATGTAATCGTAGAACATTCCTCTATGTCAAGAGATAACCGTGTTTCACATGATGTTCATTTGAAGGTGCTCAGTATGCTTGCAGGGCTTTCAAAGAGGAATCCAAGAGACTTGTTGTTGCACATTGATCTTTACACATACAGGCATGTGGCTCTGCTATTGATGATTATTAATTGTGCTCCCCAACAAGTATTTGGTTTGGCGGGGAGCGAATCATGTTGTTTTGGGGGATTTTTATTTGCGCTCTCAGCCAAATCTGTGGCAGGCTTGCATGCATTTGTACTGAGGGCATCTTGAGAGCAGAGCCTATACCACCAAATACCACTGTGTAACTATTTATACTTGATTACTTATTATGACGAGAGTGTTCTTGACTGAATATTGGTTATGTCGCGCCTCGTCTACTGAGCAAATTTGTGCAGCCCATACAACTGTCCAGGCTGAACATGTTTTTGACTGACATTTAAAACAGACAGCAGGAGTGAATCCTTTCAAAGGTCACAGTGGTGCAGAATCAAAAAGTTAAAGTCAAAAGTCATAGTTCAGTACAGTAAGGACCTGAAAAGAATACCCGGACACAATAGTTTTCTATTTGAGTAGTAAAATATACCTGAATTGATGTTTTCTGCCTAAAGTTAAATAACCACCTCGCGCAGAGTTAATGGAATATTTCTATGTTTGGCAGAGCGCACGCACTTACACTGGGATCCCATTGCCTACGACAAAAAGGCGAAAGTCGGCTAAACTGGCATTCATGCAGTGAGTTTGATATGTTCAGCAATATAATGACCCGAAGCAAAAAAATTAAAAGTATACTAATACACACATTTATTTATTTATTTATTTATTTATTTATTTATTTATTTATTTATTTATTTATTTTACATATACGTATATATAAGTATATTTTCATTCAGTTTTCAATAGCTTTTCATACATTCCACCAATGAAATCATGAAAAATGTGTGTTCTCATGTCATTCATGAAACCTTGAAACAATCTTGCGCCCCACACTTTGAAAACCTCTGGTGTGGTGCATAACAGACACGCATCACACACATACAAGCATGCCTGTGCGCACAAACACACACACAAACAAACACACACATACAAACACACACACACACACACACACACACCCTGGTGGTGACATACACCTTCACCCCTCCGCTCTATGTGACATGTGGGTGGCAGAAGTCCAGGTGACAGGTGTGCCAGCTGCGAAGGCCACTGAAGCTGGCACAAGGAGGGCCATCTGCACCTGCTAATATAGGAGGTAATGTAGTGGTAAATAATGGAAGGGGTATCGTTGGTAACCCCCAACGCATCTAAATGCTACATTTTCCAAAAGCCAGTTATCATCTGGTCCCATCATTTTACAGGCCTTGCTGTGTTTTAGCACGTGTTGAACTCTGAACCCAAACAGATCTGGCCCCGAGTAGGGGCGTATTGACATGTTTGTATATTGTCATCTTTAAGATCCTCCACCTCACATACAAAGCCCTTTACACTTTTTTTGGCCTTCCCCTACTGTATCTCTTTAACCTCCTAAAACAATACACACCAACCACGCACACCTTGTTCTTCCTCTGCAGGCCTCCTGTCCCACCATGAGACTAGCTATGGATGATGTTATTAAATACGGCTGTCAAAGAGCAGATCACAATATCCGATGATAAGCAGGGTGCACATCAAGCACAGCCACTTGATTGCTTTAATATTATGTATAGTCTGGTAAGAAACGCCAAAAGGAAAACTCACCCCAGCTTTGTAAAAATTCATTTTTAAAACTCAATCTGCAGTTCAAATATTTACTTCTGTGTTCTTCTTCTCGTGTTCTGCTTTTATTCGATAAAGCTGCTGCAGAGAATTAGATGGCCGTTTCCATGGTAACACATGTGATGAAAATCCATCAGAAGAAGATGATTGCGGAGGTGTTTTAATTACAGATGGAGCCGTAAAAGTGGATTTTCTTTTTTACAAAGCTGGGGTGAGTTTTCTTATTCGTCTTTCTTATCAGACTACGCATATACAGAATAATATTGAAACAATCAACTAGCTGTGCTTGTTGTGCGAGTGCATGTTGCGAGCTTGAGCAAATGTGAGCAAACTCAAGTAAGTGCATAGGGAACTTGTATGACATTATCTGTTAAGATATGCACAAGCAAGTTGGGTTGCTGTTGTGGCTAGGTTTTTATAGGTTTGGAACATTCAGCCATTCATTTCTATGGGGGGAAATTAAAAAGTCAAATTATTCTCACACCATGCACCGAAATGTTCCACAAAGCAATGGTGCACCATTCCGGAGGAAGCCACTCAATTTCAGGTGTTATCCGTGACCGTGGTGCAAAAACCGCTCTAGACTGAGTGTGACCGACGACCGCGGTGGCCAATGAGGTACTTTTCCCCGACAACTTCGCTGATTTGCTGGAAGCCGGAGCCATGCTTAAACTTTCAGAAGGCATTACTCAGTGTTGGGGCTGTGGTGGTTACTGAAACTGGTTCACTGGTGACAACCTATTTATGATTTATTTTCTTGTGTCAGAATTCAAACAAAATGTTAATTAGAGGAAGTTACCTACTGCAGGTTTAATATGCGTAAGGTGCTGTTCAAGTTACATATGTTCCCTTATGTAGTGACCTTGGGCATCCAGAGAGGCACCACACAAATAAAATGTATTATTATTATTTATTTTTATTATTAGTATCCTCATATTATGGTAAAATACAGCTTTTTACTATACACACATCATATCATATGCTATTGCACAATATCACTTTGTTCCACGACTTCAGCCAGTGCTTGACATGTGTTCAGTGTGTGCTGTGTACAGTATGACATTTGAGATGTTTTGAGTTTAAGCTCCACGGGCTCCATCAACGAGCCATTCCCCGTTTTTTGACAGGCCTCGAATGAGAAGCCAAGCAGGGATGCTCCATTTTGTGTGAACAGAGAGACATGCTCGTAATTTTAAAGATAGTCTGTTTCTCTCTGTACCTTTGAGATGACTCATGCGGAAGTCCATCCATATTTGAAGTGTAACCATGCATGACGGACTAGATGACAGGTCAAGGAGAAACTGAATAATGGCTGTGTGTGTGTGTGTGTGTGTGTGACCCATGACAGACAAAAATTGACAAGCCCAAGGATCCAATTTAGCATATCCAGATAGGCACCTCTGGATTATGGTGAGCCGGTCACTGTGCTATTCTGTATCTAAATTACTTCAGCATTGTATACAGTGTATGGATACTAGCTACTGTAAATACTACTACTATAGTAATAATAATAATAATAATAAATGTCCTAGTTGTCAGATTCTCACAGAAATCAACTATCGTTGGCTGTCTAGTTGATTGGCATTGCACTATAGGATTGCAGCTACTAGTCGCCATGAGGCAGGCCAGAAAGGATCAATGTTATACGTTACCCAGCAGGGGAAAGCCTATGAGACCACACAATACAACTCATATGCACTCTATGCTATAGCATGTGACTACTGTCTGGCACCACACCACGTATAGGCTAAACCAGGGACAGGTCAATAATATTTTCTTCTTCTCACAAGCTTTAGGTGCACCTCACGATGGTGGCTTAAATTAGTGAAAGCAGGAACTGTGAAATCGAAAACTGTGCATTTGTCCAGCCTTTCTACATTGCTTTTCAGGTGCTTGTTAAAGGCTGCCAGAATTATTGGCCCCTCTCTGTTATATAGTTTAATCAATAATGTCAGCGACATCTGAGACCAAGAGTGACATTCACATGGTGTGAGAAAAAGCTTACTGTGCACCCTGTAGTAACATTCTATTGCCAAAGCTTTAACCCTTTAATACTGTCTTTCAATGTAGAATTTGCTCATATATAAATGTTTTAACAAAAGTGGTGATGATGTCAATAATGTCATGCTATTATGTATGTGGCTGCTAGCAGAGTGGAGGGTAAATCCACCTAAACTCAGTTTACCCACTTTTTTCAAGCTGATATCACTGAGATGAATGCCTAAAAGATTGATGATTCAAAGTTTGAATCATGAAAATAGAATATTTTTTTGTGGAAATGAAACTAAATAATTCAAATTTGAATTAATATAGTTTTGTTCCTTGAATTTCCAATTTAATGCTAGTTTTGAGAAGAAACATGCTTGAAATTATGTTATTATTTGAAACCATTTCAACACAAATCTAAGAAATAACCTTTAGAAACCATGACCAACATTAACCTTAAAAGATGCTTCTTTTCAGTATAGGTAGGACACCACAGATCATTTTCTAGGCCATAGTGTGGTCCAGGGATCCAGTTTTCCTCTTGAGACACTTTATTAACTCAGTTCTAATGATGGATCACATTATCTTGAGTTTTCAGAGTTTCAAACTTCTTTCCCAAAACTACGTAGTGCAGCTTTAAACTTCTTGTTTGATCATATAACCGTAGTTACACACATAATCCGTGCTCGCTCTGTTCCTTCTGTCCTGCCTCTAAAATCTTGCAACCAGGGGGACAGAGCCTCAGATCCAACACATGGCTGCACCAGACTGCTTACAGTATGTACAGTGTATTTAATTGTCTAGTTGTTGTACTTTAGCCATTGAAAAAAATGACTTGCTAGGCAGGACATGTCCCTGTATCTTCACTGTTCTGGTTCAGGATCTGAATGCTGTCTTTCTGTTTCATCTGCTCGTAGTACTCGTTGATTTGCTGAAGCTCTACAGGGGGGTAGAGGCATATTTTTCTTGAAATATGACGCAGAGTGCTTCTGTAGCCTATACTGTTCACAAAGAGACAGAGAGGGGTGGAGAGAGAGAGAGGGGGAGAGAGAAAGATGCTCAAACCAGTATAGCTTGCGTAGTAGATTAAATTAAAAGATGTTGATACCGGGATGGACAATGTACACTTGTTGTGTACCCTTTGAACAAATCTTGAAAGTCTTCAAATCTTGAAAATCACACTAGTGCAACCTAAAGAAAATGAATTGTCGCATCTCAGTAAAGACGTGCAAAATGCGACCAATTGTCTGCTGCTGTCTCAGTGAAATGAAGCCATACTTGAGAGTGTTATGCTTTTGACATGATGCTGATCTGCTTATTGCCTGTCACTTTTGAAGTGAATGTGGTAGTTGAGTCTACACAGTCGTTACTGTCAGGCCCAATAGAATGAGAACAATGTACTCAACCACTAAATTATGTACTTATTCCACATAATTGTATGTGGTTGAGCCAACATGGCCCTCATTCCAAATCACTGAAAATCATACACAGTGTTTAAAAGGAAACTTCTGGGGGAATTAAATTCAGCTGAGTCTAAGCAGTTAAAATATCTGGTGGCCAAGACCGAGCACATTGTGAAGTACTCCCTTATGGCAGTGATGTGGGTGACCTCTAAAACTTTCTTGAAATGGGCAAAATAAAAATAACATATCTGCTTTAGGACGCTGAATGTGCCTCATAAAAAGTGGATTTATTAAAACCACAGTATTTCATAAAACCAACCTGACAAAATGTATCAACCGGCTGACATCATAGGGGATGCATTGTGGCCTCACGCATCACATTATCCATCTGTGCGTGACCCAATCCCAGTTTCTCTCAGAGCCCCGCCCGCCCCATTCATCTCCATTAACACCAGCATGGAGTCTGCCAAGTCCTTCACACTACTGTCACTCTCCATACTTGGGATGACATTGAGCCCCGGTAGCAGTCAAAGGGCTAGGTAGGGAGGTGATGGTGAATGGGTGGAGGGTCTACATTGTGCGGTAGGTTAGCGATTCCCCCACCACCTCTCCTCCATCCACCATTGGCCCGATGGACACCTACCCCTAAAGGGGGACTCCACAGGGGGGGGGCCACTCAGATCAGATAGCGAAGGGGCGAGAGGATGGACTCTGAAGACGAGGTGTGTCGAAGGGTGGACCAGCGGACCGTGGCGGCTTCATTAACATCGGTACATTAACTGTAAATCCCTGGTAAAGTTACCCCCCCCCCAGGCCTCCATCCAGACCATTGGCGGAGAGACCTCAAGCTACGGCTAGGGGGGGTCAATCTGCAATAAAAGGCATCCGTTTTCACAGCCCTTGGCAGTGAGATTGGAGACCTCCCACTCCACTCCGAGCCATTAACTTCACCCTTTCACGGCGGGCAGGGGGCCAGTCACAGAGCTCCCATAATCCTTAGTATTACCTTCACCTGACCTTCATGTGCACAAAGAAAAAGCAAGTGTGTGTGAAAATGTAGCTAGTGGCTGAAACATGCTGCAGCTGTTGAGTGTACATGCATTGAAAGGCAAATATGTGAACATTTACTTTCTCTCCAACTTAAAGGATTAACTAAACTCTTAAAGGATAATTCCTCTTTTTTTCATGTGATATTCAGATAGTTCTCTGAACTGGAAATATGGCTTGGTTCAATGGGGATAGCCTCACACGCATCAAGCATTAAACTAGAAGAATGCACTCAGTAGATCAATGCCAAGGCTTAAGAAAAGGTCAGGAGTCACCAAAATCAACATAGTTCTTCCTCTTCGGGTCATGAATGTTCACAGAAAATGTTGTGACTGTACAACTAATGGGTCAAAAGATAGGATAACCACTTAGGAGTTGTTGGCAGCCACAGGCACCTGGGGACCAACTCCAGTTGTAATGCCAATACCTTGGTCAAGGGCAATGGCAGGAGTGCACTTAAAATGCATGTCTTTTGGTGTGGGAGGAAACTGGAGTATCTGGAGGAAACCCACGCAAACACAGGGAGAATATGCAAACTCCACACTGAAAGGCTCACCCATTTTATTCACAATGTTCTTCCTATACCCCAGAACAATTCAGTCAGTATTTGTGAAAACGCACCACTCTCTCCTAAAGCTAGAAATCAGAGAGAGAACCCTCCAATCTGTGATTTAACTGATGTAAAATCTGGGACTGCTTCATAAACAATGAATGGCTGACTTTGTAAGGCCATAAAATGTTTGTGTGAGCTCTTACACCCTAATGAGGTTTTAATTTTGGTTCAGACCTTCTAGCAACGCTAGAATATAAACCTCATTTGGGTGTAAGATTTAACACAAACATGTTATGGTCTCACAAAGTCAGAGCCCCTTTCACTGTCCATGAAGCAGCCCCAGATTTTGCATCCCAGTTACATCACCTATCGGAGGCTTCTCAGATTTCTAGCTTTAGGAGCGAGTGGTGCATGTTCACAAATACTGACTGACCATTCCCTTTTAATGCTAGGACAACTATGGTTACAGGACTTGTACATAAACGTTCTACACCTGTCACATGTGTTTTGAGATGTACAACTTTTGCAAAGTGTTATATGTCAAGTTACATGTCAAGTCAAGTCAAATTTATTTGTATAGCCCAAAATCACAATACATGTCTCAATGGCACAGGCCCACACAGATACAACACCCCCTGGCTAAACTCCCAAGGAAGATAAGGAAAAACTCCCATAAGAAAGAAAACCTTAATAGGGGAAAAAAAGGAAGAAACCTTAGATGGGCAATTCAATGGGAGATCCCCCCAACCAGAACGCCAGACGTGCAATAGGTGTTGAAGTGGGCAACAAATTAGTATACAACAAGGTAGTAGTAATAGTAATGATAATCTAGAGTATAATACAAAAGTAATAGTGATGATAAACAATACAGGGAAAATCATAGAAAGGTATAATAGGTAAGCAAAGACAACAGGGCATAACAGCGTCAGTAGAGACAGTATCAAAGGTTTATATATATGGGTTATTTATATAAGGTTTA
>OMKL01153508.1:0-10959 GCA_900302295.1 Parasudis fraserbrunneri | reverse complement strand
TTTGTGTGTGTGTGTGTGTGTGTGTGTGATTTGTGCGTCTACAGTTAGCCTACTGTGTGTGTCAGGCTACCTATCGCGTGATAGAGATTTTGTGTTGTCCAAGCCTATCATAAACGGATTATTCCTTGGTTTATAGACTGAAAATGCAAAATGAAAGAAAATTGAGCAATTAAGAATTCATATCAGATTAGATTATCATTTAAACCACATTGATTAAATAACTTTGGATAATATGGGTCAAGGCTTGTTGCTGAAAAGAATGCCTATATTCTTTAAGACATAAATGAAAATGTTCCAATTTGTACTGTCTTTTATTTATTTTATTTTATTTTTTAAGTATGGACCTTTTCAGTGGAATTGCATTGTTAGGGAACAGCTTGGGCCCAAGTTGATTTCCTGTCAGCTACTGATATTTGCAACAAGAATTAAACTTGGGCCCATTTAAAATGGTATATGTTGTCAAGTTTGAAAAGGTCTAAATGAATGCTTGACAATTCATGTTAGCCTATATACTTGGCTTGTTTGAACTCAGTTCCTTTAAAGAGTTTAAAGAGAGTGTGATCAGTGAATGTAGTAAGGAAGGAAGGAAGGGGAGAAGTTAAGAGGAAATAAGCATTTTTACATTTTGATAAGCTTTTCACATTATATTTGATTAAAATGATTGTACTGGTTTGCCAATAGGCCACTTTAGTAGAAGTTAAGCTATAGAGGAGTGTTACTGACATCTAGAGGATAATAATGAACATAGCAGGTAGAATTCATCATACCACCCACCATTTAGAGAAGGAGTGAGATACAAACCAAGCATTTACTCTCATATGGTACTTTGCCATTCTAGGCCTCAAGACAATGATGGAGATTATGACCACTACTCCTCTGTACCACAACAACGCGACAGATATGTCAGCTGGGAATGGCTCGTATGGTGACCTGACGGAAGACGAGTATGAAGATTACAAGGATGAGCATGCTGACCTCAGGCAGTCTCTCAACATCATGTCCCTCATCGTTTACTGTCTGGCCTTTGTTCTTGGAGTGCTGGGAAACGGTGTGGTCATCTGGGTGACAGGATTCAAAATGAAGAAAACGGTTAACACTGTTTGGTTCCTCAACCTTGCTGTGGCTGATTTCCTCTTCACAGCCTTCCTTCCCTTGAGTGTGACCTACACAGCCATGGACTTCCATTGGCCCTTTGGCAAGTTCATGTGCAAGCTTAACAGCACCATCAGCTTCCTTAACATGTTTGCAAGCGTCTACATTCTGGTTGTCATCAGTGTTGACAGATGTGTGTCTGTGGTGTGGCCAGTCTGGGCCCAGAACCATCGGAGCGTATGCAAGGCGTCCTGCGTGAGTGTGGGTGTCTGGGTACTGGCCCTGATTCTCAGCACCCCCTACTTCATCTTCAGGGACATTGGAGAATCTTTCCATGATGCAGAAATCATCAATTGCTTCAACAACTTTGCCTTCTCAGATGACTATGAAACACCTGCCGTGATTCAGCTGCGTCAGTTTCGTCATCAGGCTATGACCATCACCCGCTTCCTTCTGGGATTTGTGGTCCCCTTCACTATCATTGTGTCCTGCTATGCCGTCATTATCCACCGGCTTAGGAGGAACCGCTCACTGGCCAGAAATTCGGGCCGTCCGTTCAAAATCATTGCTGCTGTCATCACAGCTTTTTTCCTGTGCTGGGCTCCATATCACATCATGGCTCTGATTGAGATGGTGAATCACATGGCTGCTGAGTTCAGCGAAACATTAGACCATGTGACCACCATTGGGGTCCCCATAGCGACCAGCCTGGCCTTTCTCAACAGCTGTCTGAACCCCCTGCTGTATGTGTTTATGGGTCAGGATTTCAAGGATAAAGTTCGCAGATCCATCTTGAAGGTTCTGGAGAGTGCCTTCACTGAAGAGGTGTCTCGGTCCCACACCTACACAAACTCAGGGATCACTAGTCGCAGCAAAGAGAAGTCCTTTTCTGATGCTGAGGTATAGGGGGTGTCTGTGTGATTCACAAGAAAAATATTGTAAATATCCTTTTAATTTTTTTAATTTTATTTTTTTTAATTGTAAAAGGACCATGTAAAGCTACCTATATCCTTGAGACTAAAACACTGATAAAAAATATCACAAACAATATATTGCTGTGAGGGTTCTAACAACAATATTGTTTTGATATTTGTAAGTGTGAAATGGTACTCATTACCAAAACACATAGTTTTGTTTTGCCACTTGCAGTGTAAAAACAGATGACCAAGCTCAGTAGGTAAGATAATTGTTGTTGTTCATTATAGTCTATATGAAATACATCTATCTTCTTCTCTGAGGATATCTGGCCATTTTGCTATTTACTTGTGGTTATAGAATGATTTAGCCAATTTTTTTTTTTCTCAAAACTTTTGTACTCCTAGTGTTGAATATAATGAATATGAATGAATATCCCCTTTTTATGTTTATACCAGATACATTGATATAAAGAGTTTTTCCAGTTTGTACTATGGGTACTGTATGTTGGATGATTCCCCATAGAACTTGAGTCTCTTGACCTACTGTTGTCTGCAAAGTAGCCTTCAAACAGATCATCACCAATATGACAATGCCCTGCCTCACAGATAACTGTAATAAGTAGAAGCAGGGAAAAGCATGTAGGCCACATGGAAAATGCATCTAAATGGTAATATACTCATGGTTATGTGTAGAAGGTTACTGTATTGGCCAATTTACACAAGGTAACCAGAGGTTGTCTCTCTGCATATCCCTCCTAAATAAAAACACACACATAGCCCCCTTCTCATATGCATTTCATCAGAAAGGTCAGAATACAGGGTCACGCCCAGTGCAATGTTTCTAGAGCAGTTTGCAGTTCAGCGCCTTGCTCAAGGGTACCTCAGCAGCTGTAATGGTGGGTACCATAGATGTAATTATTCCAGCCACCCACCAATAGCCTCCTCACAGCTGGAATTCATCCTTTTAGCAATGGTGATCAAACGAGGAACCTTCCAGTTATTGGCCAGCCTATCTCTCACTCTTGGCCAATACCTACTGTATATTTATGGTTATATGTGATACTTGGTCTGGTGACATGACCAATATTTAAAAAGTCAGCTCATCTGGCATAATGTTAGAATCTCAAGGTAACAGAATGAGGCAGGATTGGAGCTAACATGGCTGCCACTGAAAACTGCAATCGCTACAACCTGCCCATCTACGGCTATGGTTTGTGCATGTTGCTTCACCCTGTTTACATTAATATTATTATTATTATTATTATTATGTATATATAAAAATATTTATTCTATACTCGTTTCTCTTGATTCTATACTATACTGTTTTGTATCTTTGAATGCACGCCCCATAATCACCACATTATGGGAGCAAAGATGTCAGTAATGTTTCTCGCTCACTCTATCCTTTGCCCCCCACACCTCCTCTCTCTCTCTCTCTCTCTCTCTCAATTCAATTTAGTTCAGTACAGAATGCTTTATTGGCAGGCCAGCCATCAAGAAACGTGGGCCCTGAGATTTAATTTACCTTTTGTGGGCCCCTTGTATGTCCTGATGACCGTGCTAGATTTTCCTCTTCTCATTATCCAAATTCATCTCGGGGGAAACCAAAATTTGGCTACAGACACACAGTTCACTTTAAAGCAATAATCGTTTATAGCCTACATATGGAGATTTTTTGTTCTATTTTACAAAGATTTACATTTATGCAATTGATTTCAATCTTCGTCTAAACAACGGGATTTATCCAGGAATTTATTACGTATTTAAACCTATTGTAAAATCAGCTTGATCTGAACTAAGTTGACAATAAAAAAAGAAAGAAAAGAAAAGTGCCATATTGGTCTCTTTTGTCTTCTGTAATTTCTTTTTGTAGATCTCCACCTGCCTTACATGGTGCTGAAAGTTACAGGAAGGAGAGAAAATGATATTGAATATACTCTTTGCCACTGAAAAATATTAAACATATACTGTGGGTGGGCCAGATGTATGTTAAAATAGTTTTCAATAGAATAGACCTGATCAAAGACTGATAAACAAGTTCACATTTTCTCATGACTTAAACACTAGATATTTTTGTGAGGTCATGTTATGTATTTTTGTGAGGCTAGATTAGCTCTGGACCACATAAAATCCCACAGATACCTGCCTCATAGGCATTACTTCCACTTGGACAAGTCTGGAAACACACTTCTCCGGTGTATTTAATACTATTCAACCCCTCCTGCTGGGGGATAAGCTCACGCATGCCGCCATGGTTTCCTCGATTACATATTACTGGCAGGCCACAGTTTGTTTGACTAAAGAGCAGCCTGTCTGAGATGTTAGTAAGCAACAGAGGGGAGTCCCAAGGGACAGTCTTGTCACCTTTCCTGTGTACTCTACACCTTGGATGTCAGATTCAACTCCCCATAGTGACATCTCCAGAAGTTCTCAAATGACCAAGGCGGAGGAGTGCAGGAGACTGGTGGACAACTTTGTGTCGTTGTGCAAGGACAAGCACCTGCAACTCAATGTTGGCAAGACAAAAGAGCTGGTGGTGACCTACTGATGGAACAATATGCCACTGAAGCCAGTTAGCATCCAAGGGGAGGTGAGCTCTCGAGACGCAGAACACGTTGGCACGTTCAATATCCGATTTATGTCCTCCTCACAGCAGAATGATAGTGGCAAAACGCCTCTGTAACAGCTTGTCGTGAAATGCCTTTAAACTGCTGGGTAAACACAGGGTGCTGTTCACCAACTAACTCTGTGATGACTAAATAAATTAGGCAGATCTGGAGTTGTTTTTTGGAGTCAGTGCTGAATATGTGAACATACTGCATGGCAATCTGTTAAAATTGTTTTAACAATACTCAGGAATTTATATTTTCATTGAGGTATGTGCAAACTTCATTTAATTACGTGTAGGTCTCTATAAAATATGATGAACATATAATAGATATTATCTGTGACAAATTACAACAGTGAATCAAGGTATGTTCGTACATCATTTGAGTTAATTAGATTAGATTAGATTAGATTGATTGGATTGGATTAGATTAGATTAGATTAGATTAGACAAGATTAGATTAGATTAGACTACACATTTTTAAGCAAGTCATTTAAGAACTTAATTAATCCTTTGGGATCCCAACAGTGTGTGCAAACACTAATAAGTGTTCTCAGAAGAAAGATACAAGCATGTTATTTATGATCAACTGCAACCAGTTTGGCTACATGAAACTCACCATTCCTTTTGTTTCTTGATGCCTTGATATGTGCTTCAATCAGAGCAATGTAGCCATTATCTTTATGCAATTATTAAGTGGCAAAGTTGTAGAACCAGGATAGTTAGATATGTGCATAAATGATTGTGTCAGTCAGAGTTCTGGTGCTTAAATTATGGCTTTTTATGGCTTTGTACATTTTGATCTTTGATTATAGTGGAATAATCTGATGGAATGATGTGATTTTTTACTAAAGGGACCACACTTTAAATTAAAACGTTTATTGCTTGTGTCTCATCACCATGCCCAAGGTCAGGCCAAAAAGAGTAAAGTCATGGAATATGCACAAAAGGGAGCAAGCAGAAAGGAGCACACCCCAGCCCATGCACACGCCACACCCCTGGCATTAAAGTCAGACATCTCATGCTATGTCCACATCCCAACCTTCCCGCCAGCTAAGGTCTTCCCATCCCTTAAAACATCTCAATGCCTGCCATTTCCCCTTGGTGGCTCTTCTCTCTATACTCCAGTGTTGTTTGTATACTCTCAATTGTGCTGCTAATTTACATCTAACAATAAAGGTATTGATTTGATTTGTCTAAGGTCCCCAAATATCACTGTTTGCAGATCTTAACAAAACTTCCCACTATAATTTCGTATCCATGAGTAAATTTGATAGCAAAATGGAGCCATGATTGGGCAGTACCAGAAGAGGTGTAGAGATGATTTCTCTTCACTCTCATATAATCTACACTGACTAGATTGTTCTGGGCCCCAGACATTAAGCATCTTCTTAGTATGTAGGCATTTATATGTAAATTCCATTTATACAATTCTAATATAAAAATATATTGCTGTCCTATGAATGCTAGTAAAAACTTGTTTCCATGGTATTGGTCTATCAGTTGTATCTTCCCATTTTCTCAGGATGTTTGTTGGACTTGGTAACTTATGGTACATTTTCCCCATATAAAATGTAGATATCTTTTTGTTCATTTTTTTCTCCAGTCATCCACGTCAATTTTTCTTCAATAGTGTATGGGCAACAATACATTTTTTTGTAGTTTCCTTTACTTATTTTTCTTTGCCACTCATTTGGTGTTGTTGCTTTGAGTTGATTAAAGTTTTGATGGGAGCACACATTACAATATATTTTCTGGAAGGTTTCATGTCATAATTCCATTTTCATCTACTATATCATCCAAAAATATAATGCCACTCATCAACATTTGCTTCCATGCAAAGTGTTGCCCATCTATCAGTAAGTTACTATAAAACAATTATATTTGCTAGTTGGTAGTGGCTTCCTCCATGAAGGTAGACATTTGGGGGAAGAAATCTCCCTTCATTTTCACAAACTATGCTCTTGATTGGTGTGATATTTGCCTAGAGGCATTGGAACTCCCCTATCTAGGATCCTTCTGTCAAGAACTACTCATGATACATTGTTTGGTGGCATGTTTCTACTCTTTTAGGGTGCTCCTTGCTACAGGAGTAAAGCATGCAACATACAAAATAGCATAACACCATAACAAAAATATTTAAAGCAGAGAGCACTAGGATAAGCCCCCATAGGAGACATTCAGATCACTCAAACCCCTAATGGGTAGCCTCATATGGTATAGAACCGAAGTGAAGCTGGGGTGGTGGTCGGTGAAAGTTTATTATGATAACAGCAGCAGCAAACCAGCACAGACAAGCCCTGAAATAAACACTAAGACCTACTTTGGGTGCTCTGTGGAGTATGCTTCAGTGTTTATTTCAGGGCTTGCACAGACTGGAGTGTGGCCCCATTGACTTTGCATTTGTTTTGTGGGACATTTTATCTATTATTTCACTAAAAGTCAAGTGCCTTGTTTTTTCTTATTCCTTCAAGAAATATTCATACCTTCTGCCAAAGAGCTTCTTTTTTGTTACAACTATTAGTTTCAAGAAACTCTCTCTTGTTCCATGGTCTTTTATTCAAGTCTTAAGATCAAGTCATTGAGATCAAGTGCAATTCAAGTCTCAAGACCTTTGCGGCAAGTCTCAAGTCTTAATGGTCAAATTTCAAGCAAAAAGAGAATCATTTTTTATGATTTCCAGCAAGATTTTAAAAGTTATTTAATTCTTAAGTCAATTAATTGATAAGATGTAGGCTACCAATTAATTATATTGTCTACTCTATGTATTTACTGATCTATTTATTATTCATTCAGTGTGCAGAGTCATTACTCGTCAATTTATTACAGTTGAAAATCTGCTCGAGTCTGAGTATTCAAGTCTCAAGTCAAGTCATATTTTGTAAGCATGCAAGTCTCAAGTGAAGTGAAGACAATTCTTTAAGCAGGTGAGTGCAAGTCATGTCTCAAGTTTGATTTGTGTGTCTCAAGTCCCCAGCTCTGCTAACTGGCTGGAGCTGCAGTGTCCAGTATGAAGAACAGCATGGATTGTGCTAAGAAAGGACTCTACCGATGATAGGAAATAGAGCTAGGGCTCCAAATTCTGAACTTACCCTTTAAGTGCTTTGTACAGTAGTAACTAAGGAGGAACTAAGTATCCTGCTTCATGCACAGCATGAATTGTGCTGAGAAAGGACTTTTGACTATCCTTTGCGGCAACATAATCCATAAACAGGAAATAGGGTCCACATTTTTTGTCCAAAATGCTAATGCATGCCTTACATTCTCATTACAAATTGACCTTCTGTTGTGTTCTGCATTCTCCATGTTCTTCCATGATGTTGTGGAATGTTATGCCTATGGAAAAGTACGCCTTCAAACATAATGCCTGTGTCAATTAATCTTACAATGAACTGCCTTATCCGTTACATCTAGGTTAATAGTACCTTTTGAATTTCATACCCAACAAAAAGCTGTGCAAAGCCTTAATGACAATGTCAAAGCAAGGTGGAACACCAAAAAGTTAAATAGCAAAATAAAAATACAATTATAGCAACAACAACAATACAAGTAATTACATATTCAATGAGAATGTAATGGTCAATGTTCAAAATCAGATTCCACATACAAAGTTAATATGACTGTGGTGACCTATTATAACATTTCAATCACCATTCATTTTCTGACTGGTGATTGATGTAGTTTTGAACGCAACCACGAGATGGCGATAGTCGCCAATTCTGCACGCTCATTGCCTACACAGAGGATACTGTTCTAAATCTGCCATCATTGGGAGGGACGCAAACATATAGAGATATTAGCTAACATTAGCCCGTTAGCTGTTGGGGCGACTTATCTCAGGCTGTCGTCGAACAAAAAACGTTGGACGTGGCCTCTGCACATTTAAAGGATTATAAAATGAATCAAGATGCATGGTAAGTTACATCTAACTGACTGGCCATGGGTTGATAGCTAAATATGATATGATGATTTCTGAGTAGCAGTGGAGCGCTGACCATTAAGCCAACTTTGCTGGTGCTACCTACGCTACGTAAGTAGCTAACAGCCCTGCTGCCCCGATAGGTGGTCTGGGTAAGCTAACGTTAACGTTTTATGCTAAGGGTAGCTAACAGGATGTCACTTCTAGGTAAGCTAAAGCTAGCGAGCTAATATACATCATTATATACGTTTGTGCGCTCATTGTTTTGGGTAACGTTAACGTGAGGACAGGGGAGAGCGCCGTGGTAGAGCTCGAGCCATATCAATTTAGGTGGTGTGGGAAAGCTAACGTTAAGCTAGCTCTGATGCTACTAATGTTAATTGCTAACGTTAGCGATTGCCTTCGTTAGCTAATGTGTGTATTATGCTTTTAACGTTACGCTAGGGCGCAGACAAAAATGTTGTCTGTTTTATATAACTGTTAAGCAAGAATACAAGCCATCGCAGATAGAACCCTGGGAACAGAAAACATTCCCTTAGGTGAGGGCCTGAGTCAGGGCTTGTGAAACTGGCTCGGAGGCCACAGAATGAGATAGGTCGGGCATGCTGGACATTTTGAAAAAGCCATGGACCTGGTTTAGAACGATACGACCGTAGAGGTGCTCTTAAAATACCGGGGCTGTAGTCCGTAGATTTGCTCTTAAAATACTTGGGCTGTCGACTACCATTTTTGGGGGCTTCGAAGACTCAGGAGTAGGCATAGAATAATTAAGGCTTCTTTAATGCGGTGGGTAGATTAGATGAGTTTTGCCTTAGCTGAAAACATAAGGAACACACACTTGTATATTTGTTAAATTTTGGTGGGTCTCATAGGGGGCGTGTCTGGATCAATCAGGGAGTTCAAGGAGTTGTGAGCAGTGGTAACGTTTTAGATTAGATTCAAATGTATTGTCATTATACAGCACAAGTACAGTACAACGAAAAGAAGTTTGGCATCCAACCAGAGTGCAAATGTACAGTAAAGTGCAGTAGCAATATACAGGTATACAATATACAGGTATGTGGAGATATATACAAGCAGATGTGGGTAAATAAGTAGGTAGGCAAGTGAATAAGTGAATAAGTCTTTGCCTGGTATCGGCCCAAAATCTGATACCAGTGTCGGAAGTAAACATTACTTTCACGCATGAAAGAGATCCGTGTCACATTTGTTTTTTGTTTTTTTGTTGTTTTTTTAAATGGCGGATGTCTCACCTTGGAACGAAACTCTTCCGATTCCGACCGACGACTACAAGCTCAATGCCGACGAGAAAAGAACTGTCCCGGTTACTATAAACAAAAACCTGACAATGGTACATTCCACAGCGCTGAAAAGACGTGGAAACGTCCCACGAGAGCCAATTGTTTGAAGGTGATTTACTCTGTGGTGGGCGAGCTGAGGAACAGTCAAAGCCACCTGAACTGATGGTGTATTTTGAGAATCTACTGTGTGTCTGTAGGAGCGTTCGATTGTCGCACAGGGTTTATATGTACGCGTTCTATTGTGTTGTGTTAGGCTGCATCTTGTGCCTGTGCATCTTGTGTGTGTGTGTGTGTTCATGAATGTGTGTGTGTGTGTGTGTGTGGGTTTATATGTACGCGTTCTATTGTGTTGTGTTAGGCTGCATCTTGTGCCTGACTTTCTGTGTCCCGATTCTTGTTTTTAATTAAACCACGGTGAAGACAAAGGTACATTTCCTGAAGTGGACAGTAAAGTTTCTATTCTAGTCAATCTTGAATGTTAGGGTCCTGTTTGTTAATTGAACAAACCTATGTTAAATATTTGTTTTTCCTCTTTAAAGATTATATAGTTTCTATTTTTTGATGAGACCGGATACAGTTGAAAGTTACGAGAGAGACTGAAAGGGAGAGATTACAGTCATCAGGTCAAATTCAAACTCAACAAATGCTGACAATTTCTACTTCCAACATCTCAAAAACCAACACACTGGTGCCAGTGCTGTTGTGGATGGATGGAAAAGACTCTGCAAAAAGACTTGTAACAAATCAGATAGGCTTCTTGATAGAAGTGAACTGTTCCTTTAATCGAAATTAGTGCGTTTATGTATTTGACTCATTCACAGACATCCATAAACATAATGCAAAGATTTTAAATGCATATATTCAATAATTCTTGACTGAGTTAGTCCCGCGTACAATCAACGGAGAATAAACACATCATTTATCCGTTGGGCTGGCAATGAGCACTAGTACGTAGACTCAGCCACAGAATGACGTGCTTACACCATGTAATAGAGTCCATGCACCGAATGTTTGCTTTGGGGTGACGCATTCATTTAAATTGTGTTGTGAAAAAAGAATCGCCTCTGCGAGGTTGTTAAAGAGTCTCAAGAGACCCCTGATGAAATAACGACTAAATATAAT